>JAOVVB010036057.1:0-15357 GCA_028570985.1 Heterobranchus longifilis
CAAAAAACTTTTTTATTTTTTAGAAATGATGAATTTTATATTTTAGAAAACAGAATAGGGGCAATAGTCTGGAAACAAAATATTTTCCATACTCTTTTCTTTTTCGATACTTATCTAGACCTAAAAATTAGGTTACTAAATTCCATACTTTCCCATAGTGCGTAGGAAACCTGATCACACCATCAGTGATGTCACGGCGTCCTGGAGCACAGCTCTTTAAGTTAAACCACTGGAGGTTTCAGGGGCTGTTACGTTACTCTTTAATTATCGTTAGACATGCCTTTATACACAGACACTGAATTATTGACTCTAGTTATAGCTTCTGCTGGTTGACTGTTTGCCTTTATCTCAACATTTTAGGAATGTAAGCCTGCAGTATCTAGTGCTGTTGAGACACGCTGCCGAAGGGGGTCTGATCATCACTCAACATCCAGAGCATTCTCTCAGATGAAAATGCTCAAGGTTATTACTGTCACCCTGGGGGGTAGACAGAGCTTACAGAGTTTGAATTACTCATGGTCCAAATTCAGCTGTGTGCTTTTGAGATGTTTCATTTTATTTTTATCAAGGTCTCTGGGACAGAAGAAGCTTCAAGCAAACACGTGACTTAAAGGATGCTGGACTGAATCCTCAGAATGACGAGTGAAGCCAAGAAATGCAGGATCACTCTCCCCTCCTCTGAGTAATTACTTTCTGTGTGACCTTTATGAAGAACCCAAGACAGCCAAGATTAAATGTGCAGTTGGATGGCAGAATATCCTGAGAAACAATAAATATGCTATCAACTTGTTATTAACTGGGGGGAATATTTGTCTAAGATGTTATCTACAATAGGCTAGAGGATTGTATGGCTTTTAAGTAGCCTATACGTGCCTGTCTAATGAGCCTTGAGCTATTAAAAACAATTACTAGGCATCTTTTCAGAGTCGCTGTGTCTGCTTTGCTGCAAAATAGCACTTCCAGCATTTGGAGGGACACATTGTGCACAGAAAATATGCATTTTAGGGCACAAATTACAACTTATAACACTGACATTAATTCATGTGCTCATATTTCTTTAAAAAAAAAGAAAAAGGGCCTTGGCTGAAATCGAACCCGGGCTGCTGCTGTAGACTCAGTGTTGATACACAGTGCACGCACCACCTGTGAGCTACCGGGGTGCCTCATTCATGTGCACATAACACATTTTCCAGCTCTTACCCAGCAGCTTTTGGACTCAACAACACTTTATTGTATCCTCACTGCTGCACATTTTAGCCTCCTCTCGCAGCTTGTTTGAGCAGGAAATGAGCGCATTTAGCCCAACACTGCTCTGTACTGAGTACTGGAGCAATTCAAGCACTGCTTCAGTATAAATCATTTATGCCAAGCAATTAAAGTAAGTAATGTCTTTATCAAATTAGAATAGTTAAACAATTAGTTGTTTTTTTTAAGAATCTTCTGACTTGGAGAAAGTCTTTTTACTTTTATCTTTCCCAGAATTGATTACTTTAACTCTCTGTTTACTAGGGCTGTCCCAAATATTCTCTCTCTTATTTCTCTCTCTCTCTCTCTTTCTCTTATTTCTCTCTCTCTCTCACCCCCCTCCCCTGGTTAGGAAATCCTAAATAGTCACTGTTACCTAGCAACCAAGGTTAATTCGCCGAACACTAAACAACTTTGTAACCAATGCTTTTCTAATTGAAAACAGACTAAATTACACAGTTCCTACGATACTAAAAGTGGTCGATTAAATCAGCCGTACAACCCTGCCTAAAAGCCAGTGTTTCTGTTTAGCCATAAATGTTACTGTGTTTGTTCTGTTTAATGCTATTGGGAACCTTTTTCCAATCATCGGCACCCAAGTATCTGAAGGAACTTTTACCCATCTGGCTACTGATTCTTACCAGCGTCCAATGTGCTACACTGGGCCTGGTGTTATGCCTGTGAGCCTCTCTGACCTCTGAGAAGAAGTTATTAATAAATAAATTAACTAATAAATACTAATAAGTAATTAGGGACTACACCATGGATACGGAACTTGCTTTGTCCGGGGGCCACCTTTGCAAAATGACAGGAGGCCAGGGGCCAGTTAATAAACAAACCTATTTCTCAGATGAAATGAATAAACATTAAAAGGCCCATAACTCATCTTTCTTTGAAATTCTTTATTTTCAAATTAATTGACTTATTAGCTTAAACTATTAACTTATGTAACTTGGCACAAGAACTGACACTATAGGCCTTTTACTGCATTTAATTAGAGCTGCAGTGATTAGTTGACTAATAAATTAGTCATTTTTGTAGTATTTGTTCATGCAAAAATGTTGTTGAGATTTCCTGCTTTTCTCTGTTTTACAAGACCTCGTGCAACATCTGCGTGCTTCTCCCTTTAGAGCTGGATGTGTGTGTGTTTTATTGATTTAAAAAAAAATAAATCATGAACATCAGGGTAAAGTCAATAATTTACAAAATAAGCCAAAGGTTTAATGGTTTTCATTTCATGTTTCTATCTGGTTCAGAGGCTGAGAAATAGGTTTTAGTGAACGTTTTTCAGAAAATCCTTAGGTTTTAGGATTTTATTTTATTTTTTTCAAACAATGCTTAGGTTTTAAAATGATTTTGTAGAGGGTGCCTTAGAGCTTAATGGGTTACTGAATATATTTGGGTTTTGGACAAAATAAGACATTTAAAACTGGGATGGACATTTTTCACTATTTTCTGTCATTTTATAGACCAAATGATTAATCGAGAAAGTAATCGGCGGATTAAGCGAAATAATAAAAAATAATCGTTAGTTGCAGCCCTACATTTAATAGCTGCAACTACATTTTGTTGTAAATGCTTTGGTTACATTTTTTTTTTACAAACAAGCTCTAAATTCCAGTGTGAATCAATTTATTTTAATTGTGAATTAGAAAAAGGTCGGAGGGCCACCCGACACCTTATCGAGGGCCAGATTTGGCCCGCAGGCCGTAAGTTGAGTATCACTGGACTACACCATGTACAATTTTGTGAGTTTTAACTGTCACTCTTGACTCCACAGGAAGTCAGTTTAGCTGCATGAACTGGATCCTCATATGAGCTCTCGTGGACCAAGACCTAAGACCAGTGGCGCTGCCAGGGACTTTGGGCCCTACCACCACAGGCCACACGCCAACCTTGCACGATTGATGTAACCTCCAGAACCCAATCGACCCATTCAAAGCTTTAAATAGCTCTCTTATAGTCCAGTTTTACTACATGCAGCACGGGAAAAACAAACATCACTGAGTCCTGCAAAATATAGACCCAAATCAGCTGCAGTTGCATATCACACCACTATTTCAGTCTGCATCAAAGCAGGTCTTTCTACAAAATATGGAGTAGACAGCCATGTGGGAAAAAGTAGCCAGCAATACAATTTAAATTACATTAGTAATAGTTTTTTGGAAAATGTGATAAATTGATTTGGGAGGCAAGCTGAGAGTGGAGCCACACAGTTTTTTGGAAGTGCATAAGAACATTTTGGAAGCGCATATTGTTTTGTGCCATTTTTTCTTGTGTAAAAGTAAATAGTTGAACTTTTACCAAGTGGTCCTGTGGATTTTGACAAGGGGAATTGAAGTGCGTCAAGCTCAGGCTTCATTCAGTGGAAAGTTCCCACACACTTTATAAGGGCACTAAAAAGCTCCATAGCACACTACATAAAAACAGACAATATTTTTTTTTGAATTTGCTGGGTCTCATACTGTCAGAGTTTTCAGATATGAAATAAACACTGGTCTCTTTGCTACATATTTACTTCTTGACTTGATGTTTTGGTTAATTACCGACAGCTGAGCATGTGTCAGGCCAGGCCACCGGGAAAACTCCCGGCGCTCCCGATGGCCTGTCCGGCCCTGCCTCAGACCACTCTGATCCAGTGGCGTTTCCAGGAGGTGGAAATCTGATCGGCCACCTCAGGTGCCACCGGCAGGATCGTGAGAACCGAGATTACTGTCTTTAAGAGGCTGTAGTGAACTCCGTCATAAAGCTAGAGCGAAGATATTGGTCTCGTATAAAACTAGAAGATTGAAGGAATGCCATATAGCTTCTCAGAAGGGGGGCTAAATAATGCTCTGAAGTTCGGCTACATTTTAGTGAGCTAAATACTGGCATAGTCATTTTTATAGGGTCCCTTGACCTCTGACCTCCATATATCTGAATGATGTACTTTACAGACATGCCCAGTTTATGATAATCTCATGCAGTTTGAGACAAAAAGAATGCAGTTTTTCTCATGCTGTAAAAATGTGTTATTTTCATCTATTCTAAAATGGGGTATTTGAATATTTCTGCATACTGGGGTCCACAAACAACAGTCTGGGAATTGCATAAATTGGGTATGACTGGAAAGCTGAGCCCAATTGTATTCATGTGTGATGATGTTAGTCCCCATTGTTGCCATTTCATTATAGATTAAAAAAAACAAAAAAAGCTCCTGTGATGGGTCTCTAAGGGTTAAAATAGATAAGAGTAGTGGAGATGAAAATGTTAAATGAATGTTTTTCCGACGTGTGTGCGCATGCACTTCATGCCACCCCTGCATAAGTCGGTGCCCCACTTGGGCCACCCTGGTCAAAAAAGTCTGGGAACGCCACTGCTCTGATCAACTTATTTTGGGAGACCTGGAGTTTTATTTTCAATAGCTTTGGAAGTACCAGGATGTGCAAGAGTAATCAAAGTGCCGCTGAATTAAGCTGGATGCCACCAGTTTCCGACTTTCCAGATGCAGTAGAACTAATTCTCCAAAAACCCTCAACCGTCATCAGCACGCATAAAAGAGGCCCTTCTATGGTTCTGGCGGGTCATCTAATGTTCCCATCACGATTTGTACTGATAACATCATGTCATCATGTTTTTGCAGAGGATGCGTAACACGAATCAAAGCTTGACGCATTAGGGAGTATTTTTATGCAAGCCTTCATTGTTAATGTAAAACATAACTGTGGCAGAGATAATGTTGTGGCCGATGCGTTGTCGCACTTGTAAATGCGTTGCGTTGTTTGCGATTTTCTTTTTGTGTGAGGAAAAAAAGAATCATCACTAATTCAGGATGCGGGACACTGGAGGAGAAGGAGCTCTCTTCCTGGCAAAGCAGTCTTCTGACTGTTTTAGTGTGTGTTTCACCTTGTGTTTATTTCATTTATTTTGTTTTATTTTTCGCAGCTTTGGTTTATTAGTTTAGTTTATACTCGCTTTGAGTTTATGGGGTGAGGAGCTCTGGGCCCTGCAGCCTGTTGCGTGGCTGGCCTAGACTTCCTCCATCCTTTTGTTCTTTTTATTTTGGCCAGGCCTCCAGACTCCCATAGTTTTGGTTAGCTTTTATTTAGATATTTATATAATTTGTAAACAAAAATCATTTTGCTTTAAAACTAATCATCCTCCTTTGTATGTTGCTTGCCACAAGGTTCAACCAAATGTTTCTGTTATTGTGGCTGTAACACAACCTTTTTGGACGTTATTTTATAGTTTCATGTTCACTTTCTCTGCTGCTGAACGCTCTAAACTATCTCATGTATCCCTCTGTCTCTCCCCTTCTCCTGCAGCATCTATCAGCTGATTATGGCGTGCACTCTTTAAGTTACTCCAATCCAATTAAGCCACAATCTCTCTAAGGCCAATTACATCGTTGCTGTCATATTTTAAACCATGTTCTTCTCTCCTGTCGTCAGAATATGCAACCCTCCTCCACCCCATTCACCTCCAGTCTCCATCACATCAGTGCCGGCGCTCCACATCCCATCATCCAGATCTTCTGCAACTCTCTGCACCACCACCACCACCCCAGGGGGGATATCTATCACAGTATCGTCACTCTCCTCCCCTCCCCTCCCCTTCACTTTTATTCGAGTCTGTCCTAATTAAACTCTTATGCTGATAAAAAAACAACATTTTCTGATTTTACTGCTTTATCATAAAATCCATCGAATAAGAAAATAAAGAGGGAATTTATTTTGTGGAGAATTTATATGAAATTAAAAGTGTTTTATTAGTGGAGATTTGTTAGCGGCTATTCTCTAATAAAAACAAGTCTAGATTAACAAGCAGAAATAGCCACAGTGTTTTAGATGTGTTAATGTTAGACGAAGACCTGCAGACAACAGGCTCCTACTGTACCTCTGCAAACAGCTCACCTCCAACAGGTAAAAAACGTATTTTACCTGCTGCATTGAGTGACGGAAAAACACTCACAGCAAAAATAACGGGGGACTTTTATTGTGAAGAATTTAGGCCTATAGGAAATTAAATGCGTTTATCGCCGCTCCTTTGACCACGAGTCGCAGCCATGGATCAGTTAAAGACGCACCTGTAGGGCTGTCCTTGACTAAAGAAATTCTTAGTCGTCTAACACTCATACGATTTTGTCGACTAGTTGATTTAATCGACAGATCAGTAAAACTGAGTTCCTCCACAAAGAATCACGCAAAAGCACCACTTTAAATCTTGTGTTTATCCGAGATGCGCTCATAGGTTTCTTGGAAATAAGTCAGCATGAATAAAAGCATAAAAAATGACTAATCGACTAAAGAAATCTTAGTCGACTAAGACCAAAACGACCCATTAGTCAACCAATCGACTAAGAGGAGGCAGCCCTATATAGTGCCGCGCACTTTTGATGTGATGACTGAGGTGATGAGGTTACCGAAGTGGAGGCGGAGTAATACAGTGAGTGTCATGCGGGTCATAGAGCTACAGTATAACAGCAGGTAGACGTTTTTGTAATGGAGATGCAAATCCCTGCCGTGCTGGACTGGAGGTCTGCTGTCCAAGTTTCCCAGCAACCAAACAGTAGTTTTGCTTGTATGGTGAAAGGCCACTGTTGTCACCCCTGTTTACTCGGACTGGTACCTTTGACCCCGCTACATTTGTAGCTCATTGATGAGGCCCACGGCAAACAAGGCAGATAAGCTTATTTTTGGACGGCAGACAATACATCATTCAAGTGTCAGTGAAGCCTGCAATCCAAAAGGACTTTTAAGTCCTTGAGCTAACATGACTTCTCACCTTGTCTTCTTTAAAGCCGAGTTCGCCACCTGGGTGCTCGACTCCATCTGACCCTAGGTGTTAGACTTCACACTGCGACGCAAAGACAAAGCTCTGAACTGTGTGAGGCAGGAGACTGCACACCAACAACACAATTCTGGTTTGTTCATCCAGTGATGACTCGAAGAATCAGGCAGTGCTGCCAGAGATAAAACTGGGAAAACAAATGTTGATTTAGTTTTTTCTTTATTAATTTATTTAATATCATTATGTATTTTCATTTTCATTATTTATTATTTTATTTGGGCTGTATTATGCATTAGGGCTACAACTATTATTACTATTATTATTTTATTTTTTTTGTTTCGATTTTTTTCTCGTCTATTAAAAAGAAAAAAACATGAAAAAATGTCCAAGGTGACGTCTTTAAATGTCTTGTTTTGTCCAAAACCCAAAGATATTTTAATATGATATAAAACAGAGAAAAGCAGAAAATCTCCATATTTGAGAGGCTGCAACAGCATTTTCTGCCATTTTTGCAGGAAAAATTACTTTTACGATTAAGCGATTATCAAAATAGTTAGCGATTATTTTCCTGTTGATCGACTAATCGATTAGTCGACTATAATCTTTGCAGCTCTATTATATATCAAGCTATGATTATTATAACTTATTTATATGCGAGCGCACAACAAAAACAGTTGACTGAAGACATCATAAGGTCAACTCAGGAAGATTGTCATACGTGCAGCTCAGAGAAGAGCAAATTCAACCAAAAAAATTAAACACGTTTAAACACGTTAGGGCCCGTGGCCCTTAGATACATGTCATCTCCTCCCTCTCACCCCTTTCATGCAGGCCATTCGTGATGTTGTCACACGATTGATTGCGCTGATATGAGTGCTTATCATCCTGATACATATGGGTCAGTGGGGGCATGCTGGCCCTGCTAGAAGGCGGTTAGCATATTGAATGGGCTGACAGTCTACTGTATTGATGATTACTGTGCCTGCAGCAACGGTGGTCGCCAGATGACGACGTATAAAGAGCGTCCAGACGCGTCCTGGTTGAAACAACATTTTTATCAAACCCTACCGACTGTTTTCGGTTACGAAAGTCATATAGATTTTTTTTCTAAACGTACAAACATGACCCATATGTATCAGGATGATAAGCATGTTATTAGCACATTAAATCGTGTGATAACGTTCGAAGCGGGTGTTTCCTGTCGATACAAATTCCACCGGCCCTGGTCGCGTGGCTAATAAACTAAAATATCTATCTATCTATAAAAGACAAAGCGCCAAAAAAAAAAAAAGTAAAATAAATAACAGACAGACACGTCCATGCATGTATATGCATTGTTCCTGCATAACTGCAGGACAACAAAGAAACAGATGCTCACAGCTAAAGACTGCGCCATATAATTAGAGATTTTCTTGCCTTTGCTCACTTTGATGTTAGCAGGACTGACTTCAAAGAATATTAACTGAGGTTACTCACAGAGGTGCACTTTATTTATAACTCGCAGAGTGCCACACCCTTTGGAATATGTTAATGACATCCTCTTTAAACAAAATATAAGGGTCAGCCAAGACTTTCACACTCTTTCATCCTATGTGGTGACAGGTAACACTTAACCTCAGTCGCATTATGAGGATGACCTCATGTTATGTCAGCACTTTCCCTGACTATGTGATTTTTCTGTCTCAGGCCCTTGGGTTGAAAACTGTCACACAGTGGAATGTCAGTGAATACACATGGTGCCCAATAGTCTGACTCACTGAATCACATGAAACTGTTATCAACCTAACAGTACTGAAACACGCCACAACTTCAGACAGATTTATTTTTACCCAAACGGCAACGAGGCACAGGAAGGCTGTCTTCACAAACAGATCGGGACGGATGCAGCAAATGATAAGACAATATTATAAACTTAATTAATATTACGACACTTTCTTTTGTCTTATAAGTCCTTCCTCTACCACAGACAAAACTGTGCATTGTTGTACTTTCTGTAAATTACTTCTAAAGTAACTTACTTCTGTCTTTATTACCTTGAAAGTGAGGTCGTTGGTCTCTTCACTTTTTACAGGCTTTTTTTTTATCTCAGTTATTCATTAAATTCAGTTAAAATGAAAAGGAGTCATAACTCCATGAAGAAATTCAGTCTGTGATTCATGCTTTTTGAAACATTATTTAGCATGTTTTCTTTGTAGTTTTCCTGTTCTGTTTATGTTTTTGATAAATCCTCAAAGATCTTTGCTCTTTGTACCAAAGGCATGGAAATATGTGTTCCTGATTGGATGGGAGGTGCCTTATAATATATAATTCCCTGAACGTATCTTCTAAACTATGCAGCTCTCATACAGAACGTACTGTTTGCATATTCCTACTGTAATATTATTTATTATTTATATTTTGGAGTTAATTACGCCACCTTGTACGTGAAAAGTACTTGGCAATAAAACTGATTCTGATAATCCTTTAGCAAGACACTTAAAACAACAAAATCAGTGAATGTGGTTAATTAAACTATGTAACCAGAGCAAGTTTCTGCTAAATGATAAATTGCCCTAAATTAACCACAAGTTAATCTGACAACAAACATGAGAATGAATCGACTACATGAACACAATCTACCCTTTTTCCTGTCACAAGCAGAGGGATGCATCTCTTACTTATCTTCTTGCCATACAAAAATGCACAAGTTGCCAATTGATTTCTATTTAGTTTACCCAATATGATAAGGACAATATATTAGAAACACCTCTCTTCTGTAGCACCATAAAATACAGTACTGTTTCAATAAAAACCTGTGTAGCACACCTACAGGCTACAGTATTGCAAAGCTTACACTCTTTTTGTGTTTACTTTTTGAATCAATCTGCATTCACAGATTTTTGTGTTAAAAATGACTAATGCATGTATCAGATACATGACTTACACACTGCTCTCATGGAGGGATTATTGAAGGGCCCAGGGGCCCTGACTCACAAACGTTACTGGGAAAAAACCCGACTACAAATAGATCCAAAACCACCTTAAAAGATGCAAAACTGACATAGGCTACTAAAAATAGATGTAAAACGACTACAAGGGGATGCAAAATGACTAAAAGTAGACTCTGAGTTTGGGTGTCTTGTTATATGTAACGTTAGATAGGATGTTTAGTTTTTTTTATTTATTCAATGTTTATTCATATAGGGACAAATGAATGTAGCATAAACCAGTACCACACACCACAGCATTTAGTTATAGCCTAAGATAATTTGCAATGCTCGTCCTTTAAATAGGCTAGGCAGCTACATAAAACTCAACAGCACATCAGCCTAGCCTACACAAGAGTCAGCACACAACACAAACTCAACAATAGGTAAGTAGGTCGACCGATTAATCGGGCCGACTAATGACATTTTGAATCGGCATCTATATATTTATTATTATTTATTTCTGAAAGTTTATACATTTCAGAAACAAAGATATGCTGAATAAGTGAATTATTGTTCATTTAGGCTTAAGTTCAGCAATTTTGTGTCACATTTGTTAGCCTATCATTATTATTATTTTTAAATTGCTGTATTTTATCAGATGTAAAAACAAAACAAAAAAACAAGACAATATCAGCATTATAAATCAGACATCGGCTGCACTGTTCTCTAAGTATCGGCATTGGCCACAGAAAAAACCCACATCGGACCACTACCTGCAAAACCCCAAACTACAGCCTGACTGCTCTCATGTATAGTCCTTGTCATACAAAAAAACAAACCAGAAAGTGTCTACATTATTTAGTTACTGATTAAAACTCATTATACAGTCCATCTTAGAAACAAAAGCAACCCTGTGCACAGTCACACATAATGAATACAGGTACCTTGACTACTGAGAAGTAAGTTGCAAAATTGTGGAAATGTATCCTATTAGTGTATCTGTCCCTGCTGACTGTGTGCAGACAGCATGCAATGAAACCGCAGCTTCAATACACAGACAAGCCAGGCACACTTTAACATTAGCCAGTAATAGACAAAGCCACAGCGGGCATTTAGCCACCAGACCAGTAAAGCCTCAGGAGCCACAACAGACAGACACAAAGACAGTGAAGGGGCCCATTATTCTTACCTTAATGGAGGCATAGTGGTTTATATCCATGTCATTTAGGCCTAATCTCTGAGGGCATTTGTTGTCTCCACCTTCCATGGTTGATTAACTCACAAAATCACTACAACTAATATCATGACCAACACTGAAAAAGTCCCGCGCTTCATCTTTGCTCAAGGTTGTTTTGACCGTTTTACTCGGTTTAACTTCAAAAGTGGTGTTCATTCACAGTTTCCTGGTGGTATTAATTAGGTATTCATTTAATTAAAGGGTGTGTAGCTTCACCTGGCCTTTCTTTACAGACATATCTCCACAGCGCTGCGACAACAACACAATGCAATATTAAATATATTCTTTCAATTCAAATGTATTTGTATAGCACCATCATACAAAAGCAGTTCAGAGTGCTTTACATAAAAACAAAATAAAACAGAAAGAAAAATGTACAATGTATGTAGGCCTATCTGTTTAATACATGCAGGCATAGGCCGACATGATTCTCTGCCTGAACGCAGCCAGGCTGTAGGCCTCATTTTTCAAAATTACCCCGGGCTTGGACCGGATTGGGTTTGCACTATTTTCCTGTTTTTTTGTTTTGCAGACCTTAGTCTGTTTAATGTCATAAATAATGTGCTGTGTAGGGCCTACTACTGTGTGTGACTGGCATCAATCTAATCTATTCAATTTACATGCATTCTTTCTTTCTTTTTTTTTACAGTGGAAATTCAGGTTTTAATCGGGCTTGGGCCCAAAACTGTTGCAGTGGTTCGGGCATCAGGTCGGGCTTAGACAGAAACCATGCAGGTTCATATAGGATCAGGCCTGATTATTTTGGGGCCTGATCATAGCCCTAATACATGCACATAAAAATATATAGTACATACATCCACACATATAAACAAGCATGCAGAACAACACAGTGTCGAAGCAAGTCTGAGATCAGCCGGCAAACTGTTCCATTCTTACTGAATACTGAATGCCATCTCACCGGACTTTCAAAGTGCCCTCGGCAGATTTCCACTGTGTGACCGGAGAGATCTGCTAGGCTTATAAACTGACAGCATGTCTGAGATGTAGGCCTACTGCGGAGCCAGACCAGCAAGTGCTTTTGTAAACCAAAAGGAGGATTTTGAATTGAATTCTGAAAACAACAGGTAACCAATGAAGGTTTCGCAGGACATGAGTTATATGGTCTGATCTTTTTTGTCCTGGTTAGAATTTGTGCAGTTCTGCATAAGTAGTAATTTGTGGATTCTTTTGTTTGTAAGATCCATAAACAGATTTCTCTCAAGTTTCTCTGAGTCAGTTTGGGAAAGAAAGCCTCTGAGTTTCTGAGTTGGAAAAAACCTTGGTGATTATAGCCGACATCACCATCCAAGATCACTCCACGGTTTTTGACCTGGTCACTTGTTTTTTTAGTGAACTGCACTCCAGGTAGTGTGACCAGATCCGTACAAATCAAATGTGGGACAAAGAGTTTGTGTGGGACAATGTGGGACACGTTACCAATGCTGAGAGGTAGTCTAACATTTTGATGTTTTAGGATCTAAGTTAACAAATAAACATTTTTATTCTGCCCCTCAGCTTGTAACATCAGATGCTTTGCCCTCTGGTTGTACTGTGTGACTTCACGTTGTATTCCTGCCATATGAAAGTGAAAAATAACTTAACCTAATAAATCGCCTTCCAGCGGCTTCACGCAGTTATGAGTAGTTTCCCAGTCTTTGTTGGAGCCGCATTTCCTTTTCTTTGTGATGCTTTCCATCATATACTGCCTATATTTGCATAGCTTGTGACTTTGTGATTTGCATTTTTCCCCGTTGGGCAAAATGTAGCAGCAACAGTGACAAGTTAACCTGAACTTAACCCACATGTGTGCAGTTTGACTGACAGCCCTATGATGACAGCCTTTCCTGCTTTCTTCACAGGCATTGGATAAAAGCCAGATTTTATAAAAGTGTCTGTCCTGCAGTGGTTTGACTTTTTTAAACTAGAGCCATTCAAAATGTGGGACATCGTCTCAATATGCGAGACAAAGGAAAGAAATGCTGTGCAGTCCTGCATAAAGTGGGCAACGCATTCTCATGAGCGGTTCATATGATATCATACAAAAATGTATTAAAAAATGTTGAAATATATGACTGTTTTCCGTCCGTTTTAAACAAATGACGGTCGCTGTGTTCTAAGTAGGCCAACATGTGTCGGTCGCAGTTGTACATGTGCAACCACTGGGATTGCATTAAAATCCCCTCTTACAGGTTACAAAGACAGCTGCAACAACAACAAAAAATACCAGACGCAGTTATGTCGTGACGTAGGATGCGACATAGGACGTCATGTAGGATGTAGTCTGGTATAGTGCAAACAACTCCCTGGCCTGTTTATATTTATTTAAACCAATCACAGTCGTCTTGGGCGGAGCTACGCCCCCGACTGCAGATAAGGGACTTTGAGAACCACATGGAAGGAAGGAGGGACTTCCTCCAGCCGGGGTCTCCTCCCAGCGGAAGTATAAAGACTTTATGCCGACACTGCTTACGTTCCCAGCCAGACTCCGTAGGATGTCACATGACTAACTTTTAAAAATGTGTGTGAATGACCCATCTGCCCGCCCTGACGCTTCATTTGTTTCTTTTAAGCACAGTGGTTTGCTCACGCTATACTGACTGCGGCCACTGGAGGGCGCCGTCTACCAGTAAAACATCATTATGTCACGCAAAAAGCTGGGCCTCATGGCTCACAATTATGTGGGTTATGCGAATTACAGTGCATTACTTTTTGTAGTAATTATTACAAACAGAGATTGAGACCAGCCTGAAGTGCACCTGGTCACCCTAACTCCAGGTACTCGCAGACCAGCGGACTCTGGGATTTAGCACCCACCCACCCTGTTCAGCTGAAGGAAAATGTGAAAATAACAATGATACTTTGAATAATAAGTGACATTTGCCCTGCCGTAGTCGACAGAAAACGACTTGCTCAGGTTTGTTGTCGAGTCCAAAACAGATAAAACTGTAAACTGGGTAAAATATAAATCCTCACTACACACTATTAAGTGATTCTATTTATATGCCAGCAGTGATTTTGTCAATGCAATATTTTGTCAGTGGTACTGATAAATAGCAACTTTTTAAAGCAGAAATTACTAAGTGCTTAACAGTAAGAAAAATATGTTAGAGCGAAGACAATATATAAAATAATGAGAATTGTTCAGAAGAATGAGAACAAAAAAATACATAGAAAATCAAAAGAAAGTCAATGAAAACAAATAGGATTTTAAGATGCCTTTAAAAAAAAAAAAGAAGAAAAGAAAAGATGCTATATAAAAACATGACCCAAAACACACACACACACACCCCCACACACATACACACACGGTAAATAGACAGATAATAGATTGTAAATAGACATGGGTCATTGAAAGTGCTTGAATTTATATATTTTGTGCAAGAATAGAAATTGAAGTTCTTTTCATATATTTTTTTTTACTTTAAAAATAACATTTTTAACATAATCCGTGTCGAGTCTTTCAATTTGAGGGAATTGGACCTTAATTGAATTAATTTAATGTTTAAGAAGGTGTGAGATTTGATTTGAGATCTGATTTGTATCTTGGCAGTCTTTGACTCTGTTTTGTCCATTATTTTGTTACATCGACATTGAACACAATCTATTCTCGCATGTAAACTGTTGCATGTGGAAATTTGTTCTAAGAAGATTTGTGTGACTTGGTTACAGGGAATTCTTTTTGAAGAATTACAGAAAGAATTTTGCTCTAGGGCGAAAACTTTGTGTCTCTCCAACATGTCAGCTTTGTTTTGGGTACTGTCAGAGTCTGAATGTGAACTAATTTCCATTTTGGACTGTAGTTTAAGGCAAAGTTTCATGTAAACCCCCGCAGCACACTCCAAGCTTGAAGGCACAGCACCTGTGCAATAGACACAAAGTTACCAAAAATATTCCAGCTGATTAAGTCACTGGAATGAAGAGTGAAGAAACAGTTCTGCAGCAAAATAAGCTCAGATGTATGTCTCCTTTACATTATTTTCATATGGAGCATGAGGAAGAACACAGACACCACATAAAACATCCCTAACATTCCCTAAGGGATGAACTATCAAAAATAAAATAATGGGTGAATGGTGGCTCAGCGGTAGAACGAGTGGTAGAATCAGAATCAGAATCAGAATCAGAATCAGAATCAGAAATCAGAATCAGAAATTGTTTATTGCCAAGTATGCGAGTATACAAGTATAGAAGCATACA
>JAOVVB010036067.1:0-15357 GCA_028570985.1 Heterobranchus longifilis
GAAAGAACAGAGCAGGCCTGCATTATTGCACGATCCAAATATTCTTCAAAACTTGACATTTTCAGCGGGTAGGTTGATAGCTCGGAGGTTGTTGTTTGTTTTCTGTAGAGAAGGGACTTTGAGAATGGGGACACGGACTTCCTGTGCGGACAGGAAGTAAGGTTTTATCCTGCCACTGTTTGGTAAGAGCCCTGATGAATACACTGAAACAGTATGATTGACATAGGGAAATGTCATGCATAGTGTAAGCATGAGGTACAAAACTCAAGAACTAGCGCTGATATTACAAGTCTCCCCGAGTCTGTGCATTTCTACTATACTACATGTATGACATCTCTCAGCTTCATTTCAAAATGCACTTGAATGCATCACTTGGCGCCGATACTACGGCTTTGTAGCTAATGTTTCTCATTATTCAGGAAAGCATAACTGAACGTTGAAAGTGGTATTCTTTCATATTTAAATAAGGGATAAGCTGCTTTTGAAACATGAAAATGCAAATTCCAGAGTTTTTTTTTTTGCTACTTTTCTTTTTTATTATATGCTTTACTCATGTTCTTACATATGTAAAGTAATAAACTTCAATCAGTACCCTGCATTGAGTATGTTTTACACACTCTGGACAACCTGCAGTTAATTACAATAATATTTAAATGACAAAGAAGAGTCTGCGTAATACATATCAGCATGTAAAGGCAAATATGCCTGATGGCAAGTGAACTGCAAAACTTCAGCATTGCAGAATTGAAATAGCTCAATTAAAATTACAGTGTCTCAAAAGAATAGAAGAATATAGAGGAATTTCATCAAAAACTGTAGGCCTAGGTGTTTAATTCAGCTAGTGGAAACAATCTTTGTGCAATTTGGGAAAATACTTTTTTCTGAGTAATATTACAGAGGAAGAAAAACATTCCATGTCACATTATCTCACATCATCATCCTATCTGGTCTAATCTCTCTGTGTGTCACGTTGCCATGGGGATCATAGCCGAGCTCTCTGGGTCTCCTGTCAGGTAATGGAAACGTCTCTGGCACAAACACGATGCGAGTGTGTTCTGAATGCAAAACAACTCGTCTCAGTGTCCAGCAGTCAAACCGAGGGAGGCTCCCAAACAGTGGCTGGCAAGCATCCACAAACTGACAGAGCAAATCAGACCAGACCTCCTGACGTCCCGGAGACGGCATGAAAGTGACATTTTGATTTGGCTGATCGCGGAGTCAAACTGCTATGGATGTGAGCACACGGTCACGCGACTATACATGAGAAACCTCAGATGGCATCACTGTGGGATGAGGGCCAGCGACGTCCATGCCACGGACGTAGAAGGGCCTCCGCAAATATAATTTATATGACAACATATTGGTTCTGCATTAATCTTTGGTTGTCAAATCTGCTTTTACAAATGACGTTAGTTGACATTACACCTGTTAAGAAATAGAAAAAAAAAACGGCTTTCTCTATCATATAAGCCAGTCAGGCAGGATTTGTACACAGCACACGAAGTGCAATGGGTGTGTCGATAAAATATAAAAAAAATTTTCAGGGAAAACCATGTTGATGGAGCTTGTGACATATTGTCAATAATAGAACAAATGGTAATTATGGTAATTGCAATAGGAGAAAATGTCTGACAGTTATCAATGGCTCTTAATTTGATGTATTGATCATGACAGGATACATCTCAAGCTGCATATTAACCTACTGAGTCAGTGTGCCATACTTTGTGTAATCTAGACATTTAGGACTTCAATTTCATTTTTGTAAAGACAAATGGGCCAATATTTTAATGATAGAGTTGTTGACCTGAGGAAATATATCCCTTGGTTAGTGATACTTTGTAATAATCGATACTACAATAATACTGTTGTTTTAATTGGAAAGCTCATGAAAGTCACAACAAAAATCATCATCACAAATACATATTAACTACCGTGCTGCCCCTTTGAGAAAGAGACTGTTTGCACATTTGGACCTTTCTGACTTGCCATAGTTTTGCACCAGGAAGTACAGAACCTAGCTGTTGTTTGAGACTCCCTAAAAACATATTTCACGCGGGGGCGGTGCCTTACGTCCTGCGTCACACACAGTGTTGTGTGCCTGATATGAGTTCTTGGCAGCTTGCATTCTGTTGTCTTGTCACCTTTTGGATAAGCTAACAAAACCATAACCTAAAAAGGTTGTTTATTAACCCAAAGATTAAACCTACAGGAGACCTCATGTCAAATTGAAACTTCAAACAGATTATTTTTTCAATCTTTTTGTGATCAGCGAGTAATGAAGATACACTTTGCATATTTTTACTACTTGTATTGCTAGCATGGCTCCACTTGACTTTCCCTGCAGATTTTCAAACGACTTTTACCTGACTGTTGATAAATTCTCAAATTGGCCATCATAACGTTGTACTGGGAAATATGTACAACTAAATAGTGCTAAAATACAGATATATTTAGATGGACTAAATTATGTGAGACAGCAAATATCTACTCACATGGGGGAGTCTGTATTCTGATATCAATGTAGTAGACTATAGATTTCCATGTATATAGGTGTGAGACCAAATTATAGGAGAACATGAATATTATGAACTGTAGACCTATGCCTCCATACATGCATCAAACTGATCTCATATTGTATGTGTGTATTAGTAGTTTGCCTAACTTTCCAAGCTTTAGAAATAAAGCTAGCCCAATACTTTGAAATTCAGTCCAACTTCTCATTTTCATCAAACCAAAATAATTCAGGATTTTTTTCTGCATAGGTGCACAGAGGTTATCATGTAAAGAGCACAAGCTCACCGAAGCACTGCTACAGTAAGCCCTGCAAAACCAGACCCATCTGGGTGAAATACCAAGTTTTTAGGGAGTCCCCTGTGGTTTCTCTCCACATTAACATTTCCGTCTGTCCCTGACCCATATATCTGAGTACAAACTAATATTAGTTGATTTACTTAGCTTAGATATTGAGCTTCAAGCTGTTTAGTTCTTTTATAATGCCAAACAAACATAATGATTAATGTAATTAATAATAATTTTCAATGTTCGCTAACGCCAATCACTAGGTCATGCCGAGCTGTCGTTCACACAGTATTGAATTGTAAATATATTATTTTTTAGTGGTTTATGACTATATTGTAAATGTTTTTTAGAAACCTGCTTCTTGAGTGTTTATTGGAGGAACCTGTTAGCTATATGTCAAGTTAGAAGTCATGCACCACATTAGCAAGAGCAGAATAACTTCCAAATGTATTTTATGCTTTGGCACAGTTTTTGCATTCCCACTGTCATTTCGTCAATAGGCAATTTTTTAGACTAAAGACCACACAAGTTATTTATTTCCTCCTTTCTCCTTTATTGGAGCTATAGATGAGATTGAGTGGGGAAGTGTGCCATGCCCTCATTTAGGCGGTGCTAATTCACACTTCTGTGGCCATCATCAAGGTGTCAGTGATGGCATGCATGAGCACGCACACATACACACATTGTCCATCAGTGACCACTTTCTAGCACCCCGGGCCTTGCAGCTGTCTGTGGCCTGGTCTTAATCACTCTCTCCTGGGGTGGAGACAGGTCACTTCAATCTCAGTGGTAAGTCACGCTGACCTTTCGTATTTCTGATGCAGACCTCTACATGACCTTTTATGAGGAGTGCAAGATGTGTCTCTCACTTGGCAGCCATTTCTGGCAAGTATGAGCAAAACCAGGTCACGCCAGGAGTACAGCATGATGGAATGTGGCCTTTAAACTTTATTGAGTATAGATGCAACAATGGCAGAAGTGCCAGACTTCCACCCAAAGGTATTCAATTTCCATTGATTTAAGCTGAAAAAAAAAAAGCTGATATGATTGTCAAAATAGTTGTGCACACTCACTTTGCATTGTAATTTGGCACTTCAAACAGCAGTGCAATAAGGACTGCCCCCAGATTAATTGAATTTTTTCACCCGGCCCATTCCACTTTGACAAGCTCAGTGCACCATTCAATAAAGATTACAAACCTTGACTACCTCAACCGTTACAAATTTTAATTGATTTTAATTTTCACACATATAACTGCTGGGCACACCGAAGCACAGGAGACTCTGGGGTGTCATACCTTATTACCTTGAACAAGGCATGCATATGGATGAAAGAGCCTTGCTGAGCAACGTAATACAAAACTGAGAGAAGCCCTGTGAAGAACGAGACGTGGGGATCTGACAATGACATGCAGCCAGTAATGGGCGAGAGAAGCTTTAGAAAAAATGGTTTCTGTTCCTGTGACACCTCGTCTCATTCATGACCAATGATGGCGTTTACCTTTCCCCCACTGAGATGAACAATGCAGCATTTTTGGGATGCTGTTGTTGATTGACTCTGACAAGGAGCTGTTATAGTGGTGAGCAATGATAAGGAGGAAAACACAGCAGGAGAAGACAGAGAGAGGAAGATTAAGTCTGACACTCCCTGCATACATGACTCATTGCAATGTTTCCTTAAATGTAATTGTGTTGTGCATGATTGGCCCCCGGGCCGGACTTTAGACATGCCTGAGATAGATAAACTGAAACTCTAGAGAAAGAAAATATAATATTATAATATAAAGATAAAACCGCTATGATATGTAGCAGGAGGGAGCCTGGTTTCACGAAACAACATGTGAATAACACGGCAATTTGTTCAGTCATTTCACATGTTATCACAATGCATTTTTGGCTTTTCACATGTCATTTCAGGACATGTAGTCGCACCAGGCTTTCAAACTGTAAACCCGTAATATTGGACGCTCAGAGTGAAAGTTGCTGAGTCAAATTATTACTTGAGTTAAAGTACTAGTATAAAAAACGCTACTATTACAAGCACAGACAACTTTGTTTAAAATGTAACATGGTCCAAACATGGACTTGAGGTATGGCCATGGGTGCTCTGGTGGGGAATCTTCATCTCAATCTGCTGCCGTAGCCATTATTAACACCGCGTAACCAAATTGAACTGCCTGATGATCTGCGTAACGTTAGCAAAGAGATCTCTACCTGTACCTGTAGCTCTACCAAAGAGCTGCCCAATCTGAGTAGCGCATGTGCGAGGTACAGGTACGGCAACACCACCTGGACAAACAAACCACACGCAGAACTGCAGGAACACAGTTTATGGCCTTTTGCATTTCAGAAAAGAAAAGCAAAATCATCCACTGACTTGAAAGCAAACGCAACGAGAGCCTTCATAGAAATGTAGTGGAGTCAAAAGTGCAATATTTGTCCTTCAAATGTAGTGGAGTCAAAGTAATGTTTCCAAAAAAATAATACTCAAGTAAATGTATTTCGCTGCCATTAAATGACACATGAAAAGCTTAAAATGCATTGACATAACACCCGAAATATGCGAAAAGTGTCATGCTATTTATACACCTTGTACCTTTTACAACCCATGCACATAGACTGACAGACAAATGGATGGCTGCAGGAGTCAGAGTGTCAGAGAAAGAGCTGGGACATCTACACTCGCAGGGAACTGAAATGCCGACGTCTGCCAGCAGGCCTCTGCTTGTCTGCTTGTCTCCTTTACTCAGAGAGAGGTATTATTTATGAATGCCAGAGTTGTTTATGCACTTCAAAATAACACCTTGAGTGGGTCAAAATGAAAGAGGTGCAGGAGACTGTGATGGGTACCGTGTTATTAACATTACATCTGTCGAAGCCTGAGCTGTAGCCGGCAAAGAAAGTAACGCAGAGTGAAACACACACTGTCAGCGATTCACATGAATCTGCTTCAACACGCTGTTCTTTCACTCTGGTCATAGTAGTTATAGGACTGCAGAATTGTGGCTATAGCTTTGAGTTCTTTCATAAATGCCAATAAAATTATATTACTTCATTGATTTCTGGGAAACCATTCCCCTCTGATTTTCTCACCTTTCCAGGGGCCGGGGCCAGCTGCAGACTCATCTTGTATAAACCACACCTCCATATTAAATGATCCATGTCTGCAGAAATTCTTTTCAGAAAATGTGCGATAATGAGATACTGCGGAGCCAAAGGCAGAATACTGACAGGCTGTGAGTTTGAAATAGGATTCTTTCAATCGCCCTTGGAAATGGCAGCTATGGTTGGTTTATTTTCCCAGATAAATGCGCTCCTGCAATACAAAGATACACACGCTAGCGCCAATGCTTGTATTTGCACTTTCATGAATAAAAGCTTTAATCCTCTCCATCTCACTGGCACTCCAATTAAATTTCATTTAAATGCTGTGACATTTGACACTTGTCTTTGAATCCCTTGCTTAAAATGTTAATCCTGACTTTTCTGCTGGCTTGGACTGAAGTGTTTGGACTCCTGTTTGTATTTATTCTGAGCTCTGACAAGGCCCTCGTGGCGGTCAACACATACCATTATGTTTTTTTTCTCTGTCATTGTAAGGAGTGCAGGTGTCAGGATTTTCTCAAGGTTTTCTCGGCTTGTTGTTTGTACTTCAGTAGCTCCATGTGTTTTTTGCTCTGTGTCCTTGAGCTTGACTCAATCACATTTGTCAGCCTTGGTTCACATCACATCAAAATGTGTTTTTAACATATAGTAGCTACATCTTTCTCTCTGGATGGAGGTGTGCTAACAGATTGCCTCCTGTAGCCAGTAAAAGTGAACTCTTTGCATTGTTGATTTGCATGTTCTTGCACTATATGGCAGGGTTCAACATTAAGGTTGGATCAGAAATCTACTATACAAATAGTTTTATTTATTAGCGGTTATCAAACAACAACAAAGAATAAAGTTAATTGCCAACTCCTAACAGAGATGAGAGAGGCTCACTCCTTAGCTACTTCCATCGTCAGCTCTGGAAAAAACTGTGTTTAATTCTTTTTTTACCACTTGCCTGATCGGGCTAGATTTACTTGCCCGACGTGGCCTTTTACTTGCCTCGGGCAATCCTTATTGTTGAGCCCTGTATGGTATGGAATTGTGTTGGTTTTGTAAATGTATCTAAGAAGCATCAAGTTGTTGTGTCCTTACAATGTTCAGAAAAGTGGTCTCACAAGGATACATACAACCCTAACACACTTACACACACACACAGTCTTACTTTTGTGGAAATGAGTACTTACATTAATTTCCTGGAGACTTATCCTAACTTATCCCATTAACGACTGACCCCTAAAATGATCTTTTTCCCAATTGGGGACACAGCTTCATCCCCCACTTGGACAAGTCATCCCCGAAGGTAGCCTAAACCAGACCCCTTCACCCCCCCGCACACACAACGCCAATATTTCTCTCTATAGACATGTTCTGAAAGCATTTGCACGCAGGTACCTCTGAACGCCATAGCACACATTTTAATACAGTTTACTGTAGACAGACATGATGAACATTTTTCATGAATTACACGATTCTAAAAGCAAAGCTACTAATACATATTTCACAGTCTTGGAGTGTGTGCTCTGTACAGTTTGTACAAGTCAAACATGTAATACAAGTAATTAAAACATAGAAATAACAAGACATTTAATCTTTACTATATATCTCATACATTTAGTCCATCTGGGGATGGCAGTTCTATCTATTCTAAGCACGCACGCACGCACGCACACACACACACACACACACACACCCCTACACACACACACACACAGAGATGAGCATCTCATACAGAATGGACTATTTTCCCAGTGCAGCAAAAGCTTCCATTTCTGCCAGAGCGGGCATCTTGATTAGTCAGTCTATCACAGCGGCACAGCGTGGAACCTCTCGCCAATGCTCCTAATGGGCCACTTATTACCATGCAGTATTCTAATACCAGTTCAACTGGCCTGCAAAGATGATTGCTGTGCTTTGTTGCACAAAATGACAATAAAACCGGCCTTTTTTTTTTCCCTCTTGCATTGTTGTTTTTCCTTTTGATAAATGGGCAGTTATGAAACAGGACACAATGCAGAGGTCGACAGTAGCACTTGCTCTTTTTCTGGTGAATTTGTCTGTTGGACAAGGGAACACTCATTTGCTCAAAATGTCAAGTCAATTTTCAGTCACATTTGAAGTTAAAGGTTCTGTACTCGACATTCAGAACATTAGCAGCAAACAAATATTTGCTATGTAAAGATATAGTGGGGTAGTGGCATCCTGGGCAGAGAATGGAGTCGCACACACAATCTGAGCTTCTCTTCTGAGGTTTTGGTAGCCAGGCCGACAGCGCGTGCATGTTAGTGCATGTGAGTGCCTTGTGCATCAGTATCAGACACCGGGGGCCGTGACAAAGCATCTGTATTCGACAAGTTAGGGAACAGTCTGTGAGAGCCGTGTGGAGGCAATCCCAGCCCAGACTTTTTTGTCAGTATTTAGAATACAGCACTTTTAAATTTGAATAAAATTGAACAAGTCTTTGATACTTTATTTAATCAGTTTCAAGTATGTCCATGTTTGCTATTTGCTTGTATTTCATATTTGATAATCTGACCGTCTATGATGCAATGCTTAACACAGAGCTGCTTGAGCCTGTGGCAGATCTTGCACTGCACTGGTCTGTCGCACAAATAAATGTCACAGTTTATGCATATATAATTATTGACATATTTCTTTGCAGACATGGCCGGAAAAATGCATTACTTTGGTGCTCCCAAATGTAAACGCTTTGTAAAGCCAGATGACTTGATGGTGTCCTGAAGAAGGTTGACTCAAGGCAGCGTCTGCTTATTTCAGAATCAAGTTAAGTGGCCGGTGCTTGTCGGATGGTGAATAATCGGCTTTGGAAACCCCCCCCCCCTGCTGACATCGGATTATGGAGGGTTTTGACTAAACATTTCTGTAACTTTCTGAAACACACAATCCAACATTCACCCACTCCACACCACGATTCACTAGCTGTGTAAAGGTGAGAAAGGAGCCAGGGTTTGAACTTCTCTAGCTCTCACTTCAGAGATAAGTCAAATTAAAATATTATACATACATTTCTTTCAGCTCAATGGGATTTTTTTGTTTGTGTCATAACTTCCTCTGTATTACAGGGGTTCCCAAACTTTTTCACCTCAAGACCTGTCGCGGGGTCCAATTACAAACTCCCAGAAAAACACAAAATTGTGGAAAAACCATGGCGCAGTCAGAAATCTTCAGCTTATGGTGATTTATTTTACCAGCCTCCCAAGTGAACAGTGCAAATAAAAAATGTACAGTGGAAAAAAAACTATTTACAGCAAGAGGAGAAAACAACAAAAAAAACAGTCTTCAAAGAGTCCAAAAACACAAGCAATCAATCAATAATCAATGGATCTGTGTTATCTTCAGTGTAACCAGGCAAAAATCAGACTGACTGGCTCGGGGCAAAGCATCTGCTTATATCCAGCTTGCCCCTCCCACTGGGCAAATTATCACAAATAAAGCAAATTTAAGGCATATAACCTACCAAAACACAATTCAAAACCTAATGACAATTTGTACCAAATATGCTTCCATATCACAACAGAGAAATTTGGTGTCTCCCTGCGACCCAAACTTCCAAAATTACACCATGAATTGCCAGGGCATCTACATTTATAAACTACTACTGCTAATTACATTTGCTGAGTGTATTGTTAAGTTGAGTGTATTGTTAAGTTGAGTGTATTGTTAAGTTTCTCACCACTTCATAATGAACTTGCACTGACAATGAGGGGCAATAAACTGCCCTGCAAACAGTATCTGAGCTGAACAGACCAGCGTAGCAAAAAAGAACCCTCTTATATTAGGAAAATTAATTCATATCGTAGCATTGTTATGCATTTACGATTGGCAACCCAATATAAACGGGTCCGTGCATCAGTGTTACCTCCTGATTAAAGGCGCACATCTTTTTGGGAGTCCTGCGGGACATGGGATTCCCGTGGGATTCCCGCGGGATGGGAGTCAAGGTCTCTATTTATCACAGGTCTGGGACGGGACAGGAAAAAAAGTTAACGGGAGCGGACGGGAGGGGGAGTCAAATGCTGTGGTTCCACTTGTATTTTTAACACAACATGGGAATAAGAGTCATTCTTCCGGGATCGGGACGGGACAGGAATTTTCTTGCGGGAGTGGGACGGGACAGGAATGAAAATCCACTCCCCTCTGCTCCTGCAGTGAGATTACAGTCCTGCAACAGAATTCAAAGTCAAGTCAATTCGTATTAACATGCCACTGAACCATGCCAAGGGAGTCCAGAGTTTCTTTCCAAAAAATACACATTATTCATCTCCATATGGTGTGGCAGTTTGGCCCGAGCAGTTGACCACAGGACCAGGGCTCTGTGGCTCAGCCCCCCTCAGTCTGTGCATATGGCCTCCTTGGCTCCGCTGGGCTCAGATGATGCACTCGCCACTGCTTCCATCCTGCTCACTGCCAGGTAACACCCACCCACAGACACACTATCACTGAGGTCTGTGATAGCACGGAAACTGTGGTTGTTTTTGAGCAGTTTTGGCTCACGCAGTTTCTGTCATGTTTTCGTTTATTTGCCTCAGGTGTCAGCCCCGCAGCAGGTTGTGAAATTGGTGTGAATCAGTGTATGATGGAGACACGCTGTATGAAGCACTGTATGACGGCAACATTAGCATCTGTGTTCTTTTCAGGTCACGTCACTCTTTTAAATTAAAGAAACAAAATATTTCAAGAACAGCCATCTTTTAGCGAAAAACAACACGCCTTGTTTGTACAAGCCGCAGTTATGACCCATATTTACGTTTTGTTGTTAGACGGCACCCTCTAGTGGTCGTGGTGATTTTGACGGGAGCAAAGCAGGAAGTCATGTAACGTACGAAAGACCGTTTTGGTCGGATGTGTCAAACAAACACAGGACTTTGCCCCGGCAGACCGCTGTTCTTGTCCCGTTTTAAAATAAAAGTAAACAGTTATTTAAACTTAATGTAACAACTGGAGCTGCCTCACGTGTAATTACGTCATGTAATCGCAACCATTACATTTAGGTATGAGGATGGAAAACGCTCCTGTGGGTCGTATTTCCTGCCACCACTAGGGGCATTAATCTAGTAAACGTTCGTACGGGTCGTATTAGATATGAACAAATAACTCATGTGGTCATGTGGTTTGGAGGACTTGATTTTGCCACATTATTTCAATTTCATGAGTTCAATGATTTACTAAGCCTCAACAAAATTCCTCCACAGCTCCCTGAGTACTCAAGTACTAAAATAAGTATTGTTCCATCAACAACAATACAGTTTCATACAGTGATTCCTGTGGTATACATCATCTGTTAAAAATACAAAAACTAAATATTAGATGTGTTTTGATGTCATTGTATTGCAGAAATGTATAACAGTGTTGATGGTACCTGTACTCTGCAGGGGATCTTCAAGCTTTTCGTGATAATTTGAATATTGACGCAGCACGGTAAGAGGAATGGCTGAAAGGTCAGTACAGCCATGGACACGTGCAGTAATATGCCCAATTTACTGTAAAACAAACATTGTATATCCCGAGAAGAAAGCTCAGGTAAAAGTAGCACAGCTATCCATAAAATCAGTGCATACTGTTAGATGAAGCCTCAAGCTGTTCTCCTCGTGTCAGTCATTGTTTCTAATTAGTGCACATTTAGAGGATGTCCTGACATACCTTGGCTGAGCCCACGCTGTGCCGTTTGATTACAAACAGGCAGTGTTGATTGTGATGATAAAAAGAGACTTGACCCACCGGCGCCTTTCTCTCAAACCCAGCTCTCTCGCACCCTGCCAGACTTTCTGCGGCTGTTTGTGGATGTAATGAGGAGGCTTCTCGAGGCGATTAGCGATAGCAAGCCCCGTCTCTGCCACTGCTAAGACTGCTATTGCTTCTAAGTCAGTTAATTAGTGTAAACTTGAATGAGTAATACCCAATTAACTCCTGAGCAGGATCAATAGGGCCAATGAGTTATCAATATGATTAGCTCTTGACCTTTCAGTTTGGAGGTTGGGATGGCTTAGGGAAGGATCAATGAGCGCATGTTTGAGTTTTATGGTTTTGTACAGGAAATGCAGCCAACAAACGCCCTAATGTGTTTTTGAGTTTGGCAACAACCACGACACTGAGCAGTTTTTACTTTGGTGAACGCAGTGTATGCAATCACCATATACACATCCTAGCTAACTGCTGTTGTTAACAAATAAATAAAAGCTCAATATTACTTTAACAACATTACTAAATGAAGTACTGTATTGGTATCAGTATCACTTTAAGGATAGACTACTGGTATTGGTGCTGGTATTGTAATTTTTTCCTTGTGTCCTGTTTTTAACACAAACTACAAATCATTTTGAGCAGGAGCAGAGGCTCTTTCCTGGATACTAATATTAGTCTCCACTGTGACTTAAGTTTAGAGGTATAAAGTAACTTCAAAACATTTTAACAAGTGAAAAACAAACACCATTGCTCTCTAACAACACCACAACAGAGTTAATACAGCTGGAAGAATTCTCTGTAGGTTGATGAGTATTATGCCTTACAGGCTATTTCTGTTTGCTTATTTATTTATTTATTTATTTATTTATCTATCTGTGGGAGGTCTTTGTTTATGTTTTATTTACTTTATTTTATTCTATTTTATTTATTCTTTTGTTTTATTTATGTTTTCAAAATGTCTCTTTGTATGCCTGACTGATATTTGTGCTGCTGGATAGCGGTGGGTAAATATGCGGGAATGTTTTTGTTTATTGTTGATATTTGTGTCTGAATAATCCCATGAGGGATGGGTCATGTAAATGTCCAGACATGAAAATATCATATTCATTCATTCATTCATTCATTTTATACTTTATTTAAACTCGGGAGTCATTGAGGGAGACCAATGTCGCCAAGTGTACATAGCATTTCATATAACAGGACACACGCAATCAATTTAAAACAGATCAATCACCAATACATAGTCAAAACAATATAAAAATAAATACAGTTCAAAAGCAAGAAGAGTTAGCAATTTAAACACAACAATTACATTTTGACGGTGGACGATTATTGATTAGAAATCTAGAACGTTCAAAAACGTATAAACCCATATAAAGGCCCAGTCATATAGTGATATACCGTGACTGCCAGAATCTTAAAAAATACTGTGATAGAAATTTTTGGTCATACCGCCCAGCACTAAAACAAACAGGCAACAAGTGCATTGGATGTCAGCACTGTCAGGTTTCCATTACCGTCCACAGTAAAGGGAAATACAGTATATTAACCTCAGTGCGAGGTGGACCTGATATCTGTAATACACCAACTAATAACACCAATTTTGAAATTGTATTTTTCTAAGTAGCAGACCCAAAACTCCTGGTGATTAATGTGCTTTTAATCCATTGTGATTCAAAGAGGAAAGAGGTGGGAGGCTAGTGAGCCAGATGAACACAATACACAATAAAGGCTTCTTATTGTTCTCGGGGGCTGCAGGAGTCGAGCAACAAACAGGAGGATTAAAGCTTTTTTTTTTTTTTAGAGAGAGATGTGTTTCAGTGTTTCTGTAGACCATCTCTCTCCAGTGCACTGCATAACGTCAGTTTCAGTAGTTTCATATCAACAGTTTAAACTTATCATGAGCTTAATATTTTTGAACCTTGAGTATTTTGATCAAGTAGCTTGTGAAAAGATCAATATTTAATAATTTAGGTAAATCAGACTCAGTATCGAAGACGCCCAATATTAAAGGACTTGGATATGAAAGACATTGGACTTCTTGTCCCATCTTGTTGTTTTTGTCATCCCTTTGTATTTATTGCCTTTGTGTCCTCGACTTCCTGTGCTGGAAGTGCCACCGTAAGAAACGCGACTTGTGATTTGTTGTTTGGTAAAGTGGCTGTCTTGTGCAGCATGCAAGAGCCACAAGCGCCGAGTGAGTTACTTTTTATCTCATCCTTCAGACGTCCAGTCATCCAGTCAGACCGCCAAACAACCAACCGGGCAGCCTGTCATTCATTCTGTCATTCAGCCAGTCGGCCAGCGAGAGCCAAAGCCACCAGGCAAATCTTCTCCCAGCTTTAATCAAGCAGAAGAAGCTGCTGCCAAGGAGTGGCTAAATATAGCTCCCTTCATAATCAAACACAGCAGAGGTGGTGCTGTTTCAAAGGGAGCCCATTCCGCGTCTTTCACCTCCACCGCAACAAGGATGGATATCAATCCAGCCAAACTAGGGATGCCACAGTGGGGACATTTTTCCACCGGTTAATAAACCTGAGACAACACCGGCATTACCGGTGTCACCGTAAACGCACCACGGATGGATGCGCTCCATTTTTGCTTCCCAAAATGTAAAAATGAATACATTAAATTGATGTAATTAACATAAACTTCACTGATACTTCATTAAATAAGACTGCTGTGGAATTATTATTGCGCACTGGAGACAAACAGCGCTGTGATGATCCACCTGACGTTAAAAACGCCTCTTTCAAAGCATGTATTCAACAAAAGGAAATATATTTAACAAATTGTGATCACTTAATAATCATTTAATAAAGGCTACAGTAGTGTAAGAAGCATAAATTAGTCCAAATGAACACCGTCGCTGCTCTAACGATCTGAAATTGTCGGGACTTTCTCTCCCTGCCTCGTTAAGCGCTGCGGGAGATTTTCTCTGCGACCCGCGGGTGAATTTTGCAAGAAAACACACTGATATTCTATTACAAACGACAAAGATTATTATCATAAGAAATTATCTGACTCTTCACCTTTTCACTTTGACAATAACTTCTCTGCCATCGTCTTGTCGCGAAAGTGAAATCGGACTCCGCTGCAGGGTCGTGTCTAAAGGGTAACCCTAGATTTGCGGCGCAGACACGGGGTGGGTGCTGCAAAAAAAATGAACTAAATGGCGTATAATTAAAAAAGGCAGGCGGTGGGGACGGTGGGCAAGTAATGTAATCGGCGTATGCCCCAACACCGTGTAAGACGGTCCACTTCATATCCATTTACATTCACCTGAGACAAAGTTCAATCACTAGCTGCATTAAAACTGAGGGAGACATGACTGAAGCAACACACTCTGGCAGCTGCATATTTGCGATCAGGTATACAGTATGACAATGAATGAGAGTCACTCTTATTCATTGTCATTCGGGTTTGTCGGTCACAACTAACTGCTGACACGCTCAGCGATGATGTACAGCGATAAGACAAGCATGTGGTACTTGGCCAAGCACCACACCACACCTTTGCACAAACAAAGGGACAAAGAAACCAAAGTGCATAGAGCTAAAACAAACATTCTTTAAATAGTATTCTAACAACAATTTTAAAAGTGCTCTGACAATGAAATAAAAGCTCATGTGAGGTTAATTTAATTTAACAGGTAAATCAAGACACCACCACAAAGTAGAATGATGTCAGAATCAGAAATCAGAATCAGAAATTGTTTATTGCCAAGTATGCGAGTATACAAGTATAGAAGCATACAAGGAAT
>JAOVVB010036082.1:0-15356 GCA_028570985.1 Heterobranchus longifilis
AAATATAAATAAATTGTGCAAATATAACTTTTCATCCATCCACATGACGTTTACTACATTTTCAAACGAGACCGCGCCCACTTAGGAGACAGGAAGTGTGTACCGTTTCTTATCACTGGTGGTTTTGGCGGTGCTGTATCTTCATAAATAACTTTGTCCAGGCCAATACTTCATCTCCTGTGCACCAGTCATTGTTTACAGTCTGATTAGCAATTTCAGATGTGAGAATGGAGTTGGAGTTGAGAGATGACGTCTTTTTAAACAGAATATCTGCATATGAATGCAGATAAATAACAACAAAAAGCTAATAAAAAGCTAAATCGTCATCAGACGATAGCCAAGATTGCATTTCGGCCAATGTATAACGCCTCTTTTGCTCTCCACATGGACTGTTTACCTGCATGTAACCAAAGCCTGCTCAAACGTGATTAACGGAAACCAGAACGCTTCCGATACCCAAAGTTACATTTCCATTTTCTTAACTTCACAGGCATCAGGTGGCACCTGCTGTGGCGTTGTGCGCAGCTCGTCTCTGGAGCAGCAGCAGCAGCGAGGACCAGAGATCGTACCAGCGCGCCCGCGGCCCCAGCTGGAGACATGGCCTGGCTGGACTGCTGGCTGGTACCGGAGCTGTACTGGCTTATGGTCTCCACTACCACAAGGTGAGATAAGATCTGTAAAGATAGTCAATGTTTAATTTGCGTTTGTTGTGCCAAGGCTAAATGATGTCTGTTAAACATTAACATTTTTAAACTGTTGTCCAACAAAACAACACCATGTGATGCACATTTTACATTATTTTGTACATCTACTGGACTGAACAATTAGGAAAACAATAATCAATAGATTAATTTAGATGAAATGTAGTTCCTTTGCCAGATGCTTTGTCCGAAAGGTCTGTGTGAAGTGTTGATTTAGAGCATCATGGTGTAAATGTGGTGATGAAAATTAGCTTTTAGCTGTATCATTGTATAGTGCATCTTATTTCATTTTTTGAAATTCATGTTTTCTATACTGTCAAATATACTTTAAATAGATAAATAAAAATATGGTACAATCTTAATTATAGTAGTATTATTTGGCCAATTTAAACAGTTCAATAACATCACGTTTAGGAAAAAATGATTTGCCGTATTTCCTCTCAGTCACACCCTTTTATGATGTTATTCTATTTACAGCGAGAGCGGTAACCTGTCTCATCTCTTGGTTTGTGACGTCCGCTCATTTGTCATTTTTCACTCCCACATCTTCTGTGACTCAACAGATTACTTAATCTCTTCAGAGACTGAAAGATAGAAAGAGAAGTTCGGACTGCAGGAATCTACTCCCCAAACTGCGCTCTGCAGAAGCAGAAATGTATTTTTTTCCATTTTTGTTAATATGTATTATAAACTTAAACACCAAACTTTTGAGTCTCAAAGTGATGGATACATTAAATTATTAAAATCAGTATGAGACCAAACATGTCTTTCATCTACTCAAACAGTAACAAATATTATGCATTATGTTACAGATCCATCCAGCTGTCACATGCAGTGAGAAAACATTAACTACTCCTCGCAGCAGTGCAGCGAGGAGAAACAAAAATGTTTGTTTTAAGGCTTTGTAGCTACTTCTATTAGCAGTAGTAGTACAACTAGTAGTGGTAGTAATAGTACCAGACCAGCGGTATATGTCAATATTAAATCATGTATTTTCTTCAGTCAGAAACTCCTAATTTCTACTGTGTTTTGTCTTAATCGTCCACAAGCAAACAGGAAATGCAAAGAATTTCAAACAGCTCAGGAACTTGCTGCTGGTTGACCAGCATGTGTTGTTTGCAAATTAAGACTGATGCAGCAGGTTGGTCTGGCAGTATAGGCTGGTACTTCTAGTTTCAATGTAAAATTTGTTTTTGAGTGTATTTTTCTGCCTGAAAGGAGGAAATGCATATTACAGAACTGTATTAAACCTGTAAGCAGTATGCAGGTCTATCAATGAGACAATGCTGACTAAAAAACAACAACAAAATCTGTAGCAATAGTTGGCTTTATTTTAATTTATCATACTAGGGCTGCACAATAAATCTTTTTATTTTTATTTTTTTTACCTTCATTGTAATATCAACTTATGCAATAAACATGCATTTTTGAGTTAGTTAAAAGAGAAAACTGCACTTTAAAATGTAACTTTCTGATATTTTTAAATTGAAAAAGCAGAACTGAGTACGCTTTAATATCTGTTTATTTATCACAAGTAATATCGTTATCGCGTTATTCAACAATGTCGCATATCATATATTTTCCTTATATTGTGCAGCCCTATATCATACCATATATTTATATAAAGTACAGTAAGGTACAGCAATTTGTTGTGCAGCCAGCAGTTATCAATCAGTCATTACAGCACACAAAACACAAAACAATTCACATTATTACATAGAGTTATTCAGCAGACCAATAGCAGCAGGGACCGATGACTTTTTAAATCTATTGGTCCTGGATCTTGGCACAATATATCTGCGACCAGACGGAAGTAACCGGAACTCACAGGACGAGAGGTGACCGGGCTTTTTTTTTGTGACGCTGACTCCGTACACGTGAGAGAGGTCATTTAGATTTAAGCCTGCGCTCTTGCTGCACATTTTAACGATCCTGTTTTTCAAGTGACTCAAACCAATAAATTAAAGAGAAGGTTAAAACAGATTCAATAAAACAAGAATAAAACATTCTCATAAAAGTGGTGTCAACATTAAAACTTGTGCTGATGAGCCTTTGCACAAACAGCATCAGTATTGGGTTCAAAGGTAGCTACTCGACAGTCAGTTTATTATATTATTTTCTGTTATGAGGTCAGTTTAATGTGACAGGACTTTCAGTCTGTGCGTCCTGCGAGGCTGTTCAGATAACGGGGGGGGAGCCGTGAAAGATATTTATAACACCCGCATCAGAATCAACACACACAGCCCACTGCTGTTGGCATGTGCAAACATGAGAACACACACTGCTGTTACAGCCAACAAACCAGAGGCCTAATGTTGTGACAAATACTTATAAAAGTGATCACAGAATAATCTAAATTACCTTTCAGTCACAGTTTTACGAAGCAAAATGTATTTTTGCAACATGCTCTTTTCAAGTCTTCTAGATTGGATTCTTGGTTTCCGGTTGTCTTCTCTTTTAAATGTCCTTTTTGATGGATCACAAAAGTGACGCCTCCTCTCTTCTCTCCGTGCAGGCCGAGCGGGAAGACACCGTAACAGTGCAGACCATAGAGAAGACCTCCGCTCTTCCCGTCTTCAGCCAGGAGGAGGTCACCAGTCACCGCTCTCTGCAAGATGGCGTGTGGGTCACTTACAAAGGTGGCGTCTATGACATCACAGATTTTGTGGCCATGCACCCTGGTGGGGATAAAATCTTGCTGGCGGCAGGCGGAGCCCTCGAACCTTTCTGGGCGCTGTACGCCGTGCACAACCAGGAACACGTGCTGGAAATGCTCTCAGAGTATAAGGTAGGCCCATTCTTGATTTCTATTGATAATATAACTAAATAACAGTAAAAAAAAAAAAAAATGATGTCTGGCTAAAAAGTTTGTGTTTAAACCATATTGCAAAAAATTACACAACTTTATCTAAAACCATGAGTAAAATAAAAATAAAAAAAGTCTAGTGACTTAAGCCGGTAATTAAGCCCGATAATTATCAAACATGTTTGATATTTAGGACTTAAAATCTGGATGATAACGATTATGATCACGTCAGTACAGAGCAGCTGACGGTATTACCAAGCAACGGTAAACATTCTAGCCCTTGTGGCGAACGTTAGCTAGCATGCTACTGCTAACAGATGTTAAAACTGACCTCACCTCCAGTTCTCTCTGAAGAATAGACACCTCGTGTTCACCGTGTCTCCCCAACCATTTTCTGCTTTTGATTTTTCTCACTGCAGAGCATTATTACAGCAAGTTGTCGCAACACGTCCGTCTCTGTTCTGTTGACATTTGCTTCCTCATGAGATCACGTGAGAGAGGTGACCTGAGGTGGTGCATTGCTTCCTCTGACATGATAATCCTAATAATTATCCTGCAGTGTGTGATGCTCTGTTATTTTCAAATCTTATAGTGTGTGCATGTTTGAGATTAGAGAGAAAAATATCTGAGAAGATTCTCCTTATGTGTGTGATGCAACCAGATTTCAAGATCGGTTAGGATTTTTTTTGACTATTTTGAAGCTGCATTGGTACGTTGTTGCTCTGTTTGTCATCTGTCAGTTGTGTGTTCTATGTTTTGTATGCACTGGTGCTTTTGCACAAATTAAGTTCCTAACAGAAAAATAAAGTTGTTTTGAATTTGAATTAAAACTCCTGTAGTCTGAGCCCAGCTTAAGTTGCAAACAAACACTGTCTAACTTGCAAAGATACATTTATTGGCAAGATTTACCTGATGAAGGTCTAGTACCGAAACGTCAGCCAATAAATGTATCTTTGCAAGTTAGACAGTGTGCGGGGGGTTTGTCTGCAACTTTTGACCTACTCGTCTCCCTCCTACACACCTGTCTCTTGGCATAGATGTGAGAAGTATAGAAGTATTCTTCTGTTCTTAGTGACTAAAACAAACAAAAAAACGGATTATTTACTATGAAACCAGTGAATTATAGGTAGAATATTAACAACGGAGAACCTTGGAATAAAAGGGTTTTCATCTGGATTTCCACAGAGTGGAACAAGTTCCATCAAACTGGGCGTTCAACACAAACTTAGACAAGAATTGGCCGCAAGAACCAAACACTGTAGCCAATGTTTGTGAGCCTATGTGTAGACACGTGCAGCTAAAATATACTGCAGACCTGAAGTCAAAGTGTCAACCATCACTGACTTTCATTTGAAATTGAACAATGTAACACGTCCAGTGCTGTAGCTTTGGCTGGAAAATAGAACAGAAATAAAAGAGTAGAAACTTAACGGAAAGAGAAGAAAAAGCTGTTGGTTTCTAAACATTCATCACAGTTTACAGAGTGTTTTAGCAATGTAGCTCAAATTTACTTTAAGTGCAATTCAGTCACAATACACATTATAATAACAGAGCAATAACCTCTGTTTAGTATACAAATACATAAAAAATCTCTGTTTTTATTCCTCTATCAGTAATAGAAACAGATTAATGTGAGCCTGCGGCAGCTGTTTAACAGGGGATGTCAGTTGAATTTATCCTTAAATGAACTTGTCATTTATTTTGTCTGTGTTGCACTTGATCTCTGAAGACACACATGAAAAGGTCTACTGCACACTGTATACTAAGAAACCGCTGTAGGCTAAATACTGGCACTCCCTCAGGTGGTCAGTGAGAAAAACTTTTTTTTTTGTGGACTTTTCTTGTAATCAAACACAGTTTCAGATGAGAAAATGTGTGACAGTTTGTAGCATTGATCTAATAAAACTAATAAAACGTGTGTCTGTGGTTAATAAAGGTTGGTGAGCTGAGTGCAGAAGACCTGAAGAAGCAGCAGACTGTTAAGACATCGGACCCCTACTCTTCTGACCCCGAGCGTCACCCCGTCCTGCGCATCAACAACCTGAAGCCCTTCAACGCCGAGCCGCCTCCTGAAATCCTCTCCGACAGCTACATCACGCCCTCCGCCATCTTCTTCAAAAGAAACCACCTGCCGGTCCCTCGGGTGGACCCGGCTTCGTATCGGCTGCACGTGGAGGGTCTACCTGGAGGCGCGCTGACGCTCTCTTTAGACGAGTTGAAGACTCGATTCCCCAAACACACCGTCACCGCCACGCTGCAGTGCGCCGGTAACCGGCGCTCTGAGATGAATAAGGTGAAGCAGGTGAAAGGACTGAACTGGGGCATCGCTGCGATCAGTAACGCCACGTGGAGCGGCGCGAGGCTCAGGGATGTGCTGCTGGCCGCTGGTTACGGCCCCGACGTGGCCCAGCGGGCGTTCCATGTTCAGTTCGAAGGACTGGACAAAGACGTGACCGGGACTACCTACGGTGCGTCCATCCCTCTAAACAAGGCCGTTAGCGAGGAAGGCGATGTGCTGCTTGCTTACGAAATGAACGGCGAGGATCTCCCTGCCGACCACGGCTACCCCGTCCGCGTTGTGGTACCGGGCACAGTGGGCGCGCGCAACGTTAAATGGCTGGGGAAGATCATCGTGAGTGCAGAAGAAAGCAGCAGCCACTGGCAGCAGAACGACTACAAGGGCTTCTCCCCCGGGACGGACTGGGACACGGTGGACTTCAAGTCCGCTCCGGCCATCCAAGAGCTGCCCATTCAGTCCGCCATCACCACGCCGGCAGACGGCGCCGTGGTGGACCGCAGTTTGGAAGAGGTGACGGTGAAGGGTTACGCCTGGAGCGGCGGGGGCAGAGAGGTGGTGCGTGTGGATGTTTCTGTGGATGGAGGAAAGACGTGGCAGGTGGCGCAGCTGAGGAGCAGCGAGAAGGGACAAGCGCCCGAGCCCTCGCCGCCGCCGGGACGAGCCTGGGCCTGGAAGCTGTGGGAGGTGACGGCTCCTCTTCCCGCGGAGGCTCGGGAGATGGAGATCGTGTGCAAGGCGGTTGACAGCAGTTACAACATGCAGCCCGACACAGTTCCTCCCATCTGGAATCTGAGGGGCGTGCTGAGTAACGCCTGGCACCGAGTGAAGGTGACGATCAGAGAGGACGAGAGCGAGGAATAGACTCCGTGGTTTGATCCACACGCAGAATCGGAAAAAGGTTTACGCCTGAAACGGAGACAGTGGACAGTGTCAGGAAGGAAAAAAAAACAGTTTCATAGAAAGCAGAAGGATTTTTTTTTGACACGCAGCTTTGAAGTATTTATGCATCCATGTTGCCTGTGAGATTTGAGATAACAAAGCTAAAGGCTGTAAATGACCAAAACATGTCCAGTTTTATCTTATATTCACTTACACTTTAGTCTTAAGTAACACGTGAGTCAGTTAATTCTGTCTCTGTTTTATAAAAAAAGAAAACTATTTTTGTAATCAGTACTTACATTCTCAATGCTGAAGATGCGCACAATATATTAAAAGTAGGGATGCACCGATCCTATAATGATGTTGGATATTGGTCCAATACTGACTCAAATAGTTGGATCGGGTGCATAAATCAAAAGAAAAACTCCAAGGCAAACTCTAAACAATTAAAATGCCTTTATTTAAGTGGCACAGTCCTGTTCTATGGAGGACTCTGACATGTTTTGGCATCAAGCCTTCAAAAGAGTGCTTTGGAGTTTTTCTTTTGTTTATGCACATGTATCGAGGGCTGCCCCCGACTAATCGATTAGTCGACTAATCGGTCGTTTTGGTCTTAATTGACTAAGATTTCTTTAGTCGATTAGTCGTTTTTTACGCTTTTTTCTTGCTAAATGATTTATTTCCAAGAAACTCGTGAGCACATCTATAGTAAACACAAGGTTTAATGTGGTGCTTTTGCATGACTCTTTGTGGAGAATTTCGGTTTTACAGATCTGTCGATAAAATCAACGAATCGATTAGTCGACATAATCATTGGAGTGTTAGTCAACTAAGGATTTCTTTAGTTGAGGACAGCCCGACATGTATCCTCGTCAAAAGAGCACCTCAAACTAACTCATTTTGAGTCCAGGAAGCGCTCCTCCCCAAACATTTTTTCATTGGATCGGGTATTGGAGACAATGGGGCCGATCTATTCAATTCTATGCTTATATACTATATATATTATATACTGGAATTTGTTGCTGCATTTAAAGGGTTTATACTTGAATTGTAATTCCTGTTAATTTTGAAGATTTTTTTACCAAGTTACTGGCGCACGATTTATTATTTTATTAATAAATAACAAGTCAGTAAATTTATATTGTATATGTATTTGTTACATTTTGTTTTAAAAAGTTAGGAAATCAGTGTTTAAGTGGAGCCTGATGTTGCCTTACACATAAAAGAATCACTTCTACACAGTGATGCATGCAGCTTATTAATTAAACACTGCAATCAGGTACTCGGTATCGGCCGATACCCAAAACCCAGCTATCGGTATTGGGACTGAAAAAGTCGGATAGGTGCACCGCTAATTAAAAAGGCTGAATTAATTGTGTGATTAACAAAAAAAAACTGTAAAACTGTAAAAAAAAAAAAAAAAAAAAAACCCCAACCTAATTTTAAATAATATGAACTCTAATTGAAATGTAGAGGAGTTTGAAGTTTATTATATAGGCATAACTGTAAATGAAGGCTACTAGAGTTTAGAGCCAGACCGATATTGGCCTATCACAGACATATCGTTATCTATCGGTATTGACCGAGTTTTCCGATATGCGCCGATATAAAAACTTTTCCTAATCTCCTGATTTTAATACTTAATATACAACGTTGTTAAGAATAGTTAGACTGTGATCGGTATTGGAATCAGCCAATACTGCTTTCAGTAATCGGTGATCGGCCCCAACAGTTTGTTTAGGAAAACATTTGCATCGTCACATCGGTGCAGAATTGGTGCACAATCCACATAGAAAAGTTCGAAAAATTCACTATATCGGCTGCTATATCGGTAATCGGTGAATTTTTTCCTTCTAAAATCGGTATCGGTATCGGATATCGGTCGGGCCCTACTAGAGTTGCATGAAGTGTTCACTTTACTTTAGAGAACAGAGTTTACTGAGACTGGAATCAACTTGGAAGTTTTAAAACATTGGGAGCATTTGTTTTTATCTGCAGCTGTGACTTTGCTGATTAATAACCTTTATAAGTGAGAAGATAATAAAATAACTTTTATGGGAAAAGTTTGAGTGGTTGTAAGGAAAATGATCAGGAGCAGCTGTCTGTGGCATAGATCATCAATTATTGTTTTTAGTCTGCAATTCAGAGGTGAGTTGTGACCCTCTGTCCATCAGTGAGTTTGTGCAGCTGCCCTCCACTGTTTTGGTATGAAGTTCCGCAGCTCTCTGTGGAGATCTGTGGCTCAGACACCACAGCACGCTGCAGAAGTCGGGTTTTTGACTACACTGTGTTTTGTGTCAAATGTGCATTATTGTTGAAGATGATGAATAAAGAGCTCTAATTTTACACTGATATATTTCTGCTGAGTCAATTGCTGCTTAGTGAGGTGTCATACAGCACTTCTTAGATTAAAAGGAAATTTAAAAAAAAATGTAATTTGCTAAAAATAACATCACAGTGCTATGTGTTACTCAGCTTTGCATTTTTTCACTCACTGGGATTAAATGTGTCAGAGATCCTGACTGGCAAATACAGTTTTTATATTTAATGAAAGACAAATACATTTAATGAGATCATTCTTCTTCAAGGGTCATTGTAATTAGGAAAAAAATGCATTACGAATATTTATTTTTATTTTCAGTAGTATTTTCTACAGTTGGAACATATTTGTACGCACACTGACCTATTTTTTTTTAAAGAGAAATCATCTACAGAAGCATTAACTGTATAGCCACTGTTGTTTCCAGCTCCATATACATGTACAGTGTGCATATCAATGATGTGGTTAACATTTAACTTAATTTTGTAGTTTTGCATATAAACTAGAAAACTTTTCCATAATTTTTCATCTTTAATGGTAGTTTTGTTTGTTCACTGTGAACTCTGGGAAGTGCCACTTAAGGGGAATATTTAAAAGCCTCACAGTATAAATTAGATCATATATATAAAAGATTACATCACTTTCACATGTCGGTGATACATTTTCTTGTTTTGATTGTTTTGAAAGGATACAGTTATTTGTTGAGGGTGGCTCTAAAATCTCCAATAATTTGATGTAAGAGTAAAACATTTTTCACCATATTGGATGAATTATGTAGAAATCAAATAGTTGTATGTAGGCCTATGTTGGATCCTCTCCTGTATTTATTTATTTTTGGCTTCAGCACCAAAATGTATTCAAATTGTCTTGTCCTTGTCTGACGGTTTCCATATAGTATCTTCTCCTGTTATTTTTACTTAGTGCTTCCTAACAGTGGTAAGAGAGGAAACAGGATATGAAGTGACTCAGACAGATTTCTGAAAAAAAAGATGTTGCAGCTGCCAGGAAGGTGAGCAGGAGGAAGGAAGGGAGGACAAGTTAATGTAAAAGATGAGGTGTCATGTCAGGACATACAAGGATTGGAGACATAAAATAACGCAATGGAAAAATTGAAGCCGTCTAATCTGCAGTAATTTAAGTAGTCCAAAAACGACACTTAATTAAACTGTATTCGAGTCACAATCCATAATTTGTGTGATTTCTTAATGAACACATGAACTGAGAGTCATGATGTTGTCACGGTGACGAAAGGCCTGGTCTTTTGTCCTGGATAGGAATAAGCAGATAAAGATGTTCTCCTGCACGTTGTTTTCTCTGACTGCAAGAGACCTTTTTTTTTTATTATTATATAATAAAACCAGATATATTCTGGGAATTCCCATGCATGATAAATGCTGTGGAACTCATTTGTTTACTAGTATCCCGGGGCTGAAGACCCAGTGGGGAAGTTGTTTGGCAATCATGTTTGTTATAAACCTTTCTTTCTGATCTGTCTCTGAGTCATAAAATGACTAGAATTACGGTAAATTGCGTTGAACAGATAAAGAAAACAGATTTTTATGGTTCTGCAGTAGACCCCGGCTGTGAGAACTGATGTATACTCCTGACGCTGCTATGAGTGTGTGTGCAGTGGGGTGCAGCCATGCACTACTCACAGAGTCTTAGGAGAAATGACAGAAAGCAAAGGAAAGCAAAGTCAGCCAAAACAAAAGACAAATATCCGCTCACTTGAGTAGAAGATGAGACATTAAACATTTGTGGTATCAAACTGGATCAGTTGCACCAGATGTTCTTCATGCTCTGTTTACCTTCGCTTGGATCAAACATACACAGAATGATGCTGCTGTGTCTCTAGGTGTCAAAAAAAAAGCCCTTCCTCTTGTTCCTTCTTTCTGTTCCTTTATTTACAGTCTCAGTAATAATGATTCTGTCACACCAGTGACATATACAGTAGATAGGAAACAGATGCAGTTGACTCTTAGATTTATTTCTCTGTCAGCAAATACAGAGACTTGTGTCACATTGGTGGTAAATGCAAACCAGTGCACTAAAGCTTTGGTTTAAATTCTCTGTGTGGTAAGTTGTGATACAGTGAGGAATGTGCAGCATGTAGACTGAAAATTATCAAAGGAATATACAAGAAAAAGCCAAACCTAATGGTCTGTATGTGCAGGTCTTGTGCTAATTTGCAAATAAATCCTATAGGGCCTAGTAACACCTACTGTAGCTATGAATGTAGGCCTATCTACAGCCCATCAGGAGATGGGTTCCCATATTATAGACAGAATATGAAAAAATAATGTCTCTTCCCTGCTGTTGGCATACAAAGACAAACCTTTGGTGTTAGTGTTGCCTCAGGTTTAAGTCTGAGGCCGTACAATGCCAACCATCCACCATGCACTCACATCTTGAGACCAGCTGCTTTTGTCGGCTACTGTAACATTTATACCAGTCTGCTGTTGTCCCATCCCAAATTATGTTATTATGTTAAATTAAGATGCCGTACAAATGTCCCAATAAAGTTTCAAGTCTTCACAGTGTGAGGACAAAATAAACCTTTAGTCATCCACAACTAGATAATTAGAAATTCTGTAGACTTCTATGTTGGGTTTAAGGTTTAAAAATGACAAACTGATCTAAATTTATCAAAAAATATGACACTTTAGCTGAGCCAGCCAAAACACAAATAGTAACTATGGTTCCTGGTGACAAAAGTTCCTTATTACATTATTAGCTTATTTCCTCTGTTACTTAAGTATTGAAAGATCTCCTTCTGACACATTTTAAAGTATGTAAAAATACTCTATGATTCATATTTAGTTGTTGTTTAATTCCATAGAATGTCCCAGCCAAGAGTGACTTGATTGGTTTTTTTTGGTACACATGATGTCAAGAAGTGTGTGGAATGGAGAAGGAGACGGCGGACCCAAACACAGAGACTTGCAGGTTGAGGAAACGACAAGCAAGCTTTTATTGAACAAAAGCTGAATAACCAAAATATGAAAAGGCAGGTGGCAACCTGACACAACACGCATCTGACACTGAACTGAAAAACAAGGCTTCAGTATAAACTGGTGCAATCAGGGGATGAAGTGCAGCTGGAGAGGGAAGCACAGGTGAGAGGAATGAGGTGATAACGAGGCTGTGGAGACACTGGGAGCTGGGAAGGACTAACAGGGATGATCTGCAACAGATGAGTGGATGGGCAAAGCAAAAACACAGCACAGGAACACAGGAGGAAAAAAGTGCAAACCAAAATATAAGTATATAAGTATAAAAATAAGTCTCACAAGCAGAACACCAAAGTCAGGGGCACAGCCCCAGACTGTAACAGATGATGTAATAAAACCTGGCTGTCTGAATCCAGATTTTTGAGACTGTTGTTGGCACACTGCAGTTTCAAGGCAGAAATTCTCAGCCATGGTGTTAACTGTTCATTTCACTCATGATATGTACTGAAGCAAATAAAAAACACCATATAACATGGTTAAAAACTTGATTTTTCTTTCAAAGCAAAAGCTTATATAAAAGACAAACACCCAAATTAAAACCATGGACCTACTAGCATTATTGTTCAGCATGATTTTTTTTTTATATATAAACCTGCAGCTTGTTTCCAACAATTTTCTGATCAATATGTGCCAGAATAATAAAAACAATTATTAAACAATTATATGTCCATATCTCTCAATTTCAGCGATTCTGGAGAAAGATTGCTGATATTTGAACTTAACACCCAAACAAAATATTTGTATACCAAGTCGGGGAGGTAATATCTCCGATGTTATTTACGTTTCATTACGGTGTAGTAGGAGACAGGCAGAGGGAGAGTATCTGTAATAGTGTTGCGTGGCTCCGTCTGAGCCGCTGTGCTTGTTTCTCATGTACAGAGCCCGGCCTGTGTTTGAACACCACCATTTTTTTACTAGCAGACAGCTAGCGGACCGTGAGGAGACATTCGTCGAAATTGACCCAAAAAAAGAGGTTTGAATAGCTGACTGCACCTTTAAAGCTCTATAGTCATGAAGTTTTGGCCACTAGGGGGCAGAATAACTCCCCAAACACTAATGCCATCCATACACATACACGGAGCAACACGTTCTTCACGTTGGTGTCGTGTTTCTGTCCACATGATGAATGTAAGTCTCATACTCACTCACTTCTGGTCTCTGTCAACTCATAAGAAAAATATCTGGGTGTTTTGCAGACTTTCACCTGCTGGTTGTCTGTCTTTGGTGCTGGGCAGCTACTGTTAGCAGTGCTAGTGTTAGCTGCGAGCTAACTTTTATTAGCTGGAAACAGAGTTGTTTAAAATGACAAGACTAAACCATACAGTAAATTTGTGCACAGTGAGATATAAGAGGCTAAAAAGTTGGGTCATGATTCTCTGTTGGTTCCCTGAGAGCGACTTTATATTATTATTATTCCACATAGTGACCTGAGACATTGTTAATCTATAAAATATTGATTAATGTGTTTACACAGCAGTGATGGAAATAAACATTTTGTCAGAAAAAATTGTCAGAAGACATTCATATCTCAGATTTAGTTGTTGTCTGGTGTTAGTCTATATTAAAACACCCCGTCAAATATGAGTGATATCACTAACCAGTGTTTTGTATTTGGGGTGACAATTTGTATTTGAAACCTGTATTTGTGCCTTTAAACTCTTCAGATCACATATAATTAATACATATAATACATATAATAATTGTTGTTGACAACATGTAATAGCATACCAAACCAACAAGCAACATGGATGGTCCATGGATTAATTTATTTTTATTTAGCCAGGAGATCCTGGCCAAGGCAAGCAGCAGCACAAATAACATGGTTGCAGACATAAAAACACATATATAACAATTGGCATAGGTGTGGGGACAACAGGAATGTGATGATGGAGGCCCATAATTGAACTGTGATACACACCTGTAGGACACAGTACTGTATTATTAACACAGAGGAATCAACAAAAAGGCATTGACTCAGAGTGAATAATATGTTAATGTTATAGTGATATTTTGGTCAGTGTGGATGACCTCTTTTCAGAGAGTAGCTTGACCCTAGTATAAACTGTTTGAGTGTGTAGAGTACTCCTGCAGCCCTGCGTCCTCTCCCAACAGCTGTACCATTCAACAGCAGACATGTTGGCTGGAGGTCAACTGGCTGCTCTGCTCATTCTTCAGAGATGGATCATCGTGGCCACACGGCTGACTCATCCACCGGGCTTGACTTAAAAGTGCCGGAGGGCTCGCAGAACAAACACAGTCTGCTGCGAGACTCCGCTGAGCACTTCTCAGGCTCTGAGCATCAGCCCGGGATTATTTGGGACAGAAGCTGTTTTAGTATGGACTACACATGGCTGCTGCTGCTGCTGCTGCTCAACCTCAGTGGAGCTATTTGTGCAGTGGTGCAATGGACAGAATTAAATGAAGCAAAGGTATGGTAATATTTTGCTTTTGTTAACTTTTTAAACTTCACAAGTTGATTTGTCTTAACAGCGAGTTTATAGACATGATAAATACATTTACAATATTCTTTTTTTTTGAGTGTATGAGCTTTGCCGTCTGCCTCTGCATTCACAGGCCTATCTGAAGCAGTATGGTTACCTGAATGACCCCGCTGATCCACAGGACCCTCATTACCTGGAGGAGGTCATTGAAGCTCTCAGGTAAATTAGACTAGTGTCATTTCAAGGGGAAACACGTGTAGCTACGTACAATACGTCAGTGTCATAGCACATGTTAGATCTATATGAGGGTATGTTGGAAGATAGAAGTAGAGTAGGATGTGAGTAGCCCAGATGTTTGATCACCTTCTTGTCTCCAGGGTTTTCCAGAGGGTGAATGATCTGCCATCTACTGGAGAATTAGATGAAGCTACTCTGAATCTTATGAGACAGCCGCGCTGTGGCATGGAGGACTCCTTCAACAAGAAACATCACAAATACAGAATACTGGGTGAGTCAAGAAAAAAATCTTGATTTTCTCTTTTACAAATCTGTCAGCAAGTAGTTTAATTCCTGTTTTTGCTTTGCATGTGCTTTGAAGCTATAGATATAGATATGTTAACTTCTTAAACAGCACAGGTTAACAACACTGTCCACATGTTGTTCACACAAAACTGTGCAACAATGGTGAACAACATTAAAGGTGTTTGTAGTTTTAACTTACCAGTATGATGAATCATTAGGTGTGATCCTATGTGGTGATAAACAAGCACAAATTGCAAGGGCTGGGACCACGGAAGTGCATGCATGCATTTACGCAAACAAACACACACACACACACACACACACACACACACACACACACACACACAGACAGAGACACACACACACACACACACACA
>JAOVVB010036095.1:0-15356 GCA_028570985.1 Heterobranchus longifilis
ATTCCTTGTATGCTTCTATACTTGTATACTCGCATACTTGGCAATAAACAATTTCTGATTCTGATTCTGATTCTAAAGGTCTCTTTCTGTTTATCAATGTCAAAAATACATAATTACATCCACTGTGATGCAATGTTGTAAAACACAAAAATCCAAGGGGGTGAATACATTTTATAGGCACTGGCGCACTGCACCTCACAAAATAAATCATGATAATTACATTAGATCCAACTGGATATAACTCAAATAATTATTTTATGACAGTGCAATCACAGCAACTCAACTGATCAGGCATTCAAACACACATCATTCTGGCATTTGAGAAGTCCTGTGTGAAAAACAATCACACATATAAATTAAACAGTCTATTAGGCAAATCCCTGGATTACTTCTCAGAGATCTTCCTCCAGTCCAACCAGTTTTCTTTTGCCCAAAAACACTGCCAGATAATCCTCCATCGTGGTGCTGAGAATTTATGCATTTCTTCAACACATAATCCTCAATTCTCAGACTCCATAGAAATCTCTTTTAATATTCGCCGCTCCTTACGAACACGCATTCGTTCTTTAAAGTCCTCCAACTCTTTCCTCTGAAAATAAATATAGAACAATCATTATCATCATCATATATTATGCTGTACAGCAGTAGTTCTAAAACCAGACTTAATTGAAAACACTGTTCCTTGTGAATAGGTTAAAAAAAAACAGCAGAGAAACCTTGCAGACAAAGACCATTTCTTTTTAACTAGAGCAATTATTTGTGGTGTTTATTATTAGCCCAATTCTTAAAAACACACACATCCAACTTGACTATGGTCTGTCAATATGATTTGAAATATTAAAATGAAAAAAGTAGCATCACAATGAAGAGCTCTGGTAACTGCAGGGAAATCTGACAAATTGGAAAGCCAGTGAGTCATCTGGGAGGATTGCCTCTTTAGATATATATCTGTACTACAGATGTCTGAATCCCACAGGAAGTGTCCTTCATGCTATTGCACCTGTGTGTGTGTGTGTGTGTGTGTGTGTGTGTGTGTGCACTTACATGCAGTCCCTCGTCGGCGGGGAAGATCTCCCTCTGGATACCATAAAAGATGTCATCGTAGTACAGAGAAAAGGACATTTGTCATTAGCACCAAGCCTCACTGGGTGGACTAAGTATGATCAAAAATAAAAACTGCATTACCGTTACTTACCTTTCTCTTTACTATGTACTCTTCAAAATACTCTGCTTGATTTGAGATCCAGAACATGGTCACGGGAAAGGACAAATACAGCATCATCTGCCCCCAAAAACAAATAGACCAGCCAGTGAGTGGTAGTGCAAAACTGTTACATCATGACCGCACTTAGCCTCATGATAATGACTAGCTAGATCGAACCACGACATCTGGGCAGATTTGTGCGATTTTAAATACTTAAGAAAACAATTACTATTAAATATGCACGGACATTGTTTTAAAACATGTGCTACTTACCCTAAACACCTCTAGTTTAACACCCATTTTCACATCGACACCGGGAACACAACAGTTGAAATGTTATCAACTCCAACCTTCACACTACTTCCGGGTTACTTGAAAGCCACGGCGCATGCGCCTGGGGTTGTCGTAAATACATATTTTTAACACAGTTGAAAATAGACATACATGTGGCATTTGTCCCTATACACACATTTGCCCCTTGATCAAATAAAATTAGGAGATCTTAAAATCTGACGCTCTTATTTTTGGATCGCAGCTGACCTTCGGTTTAATAAAGGCATTTGTAACGGTGGTTGTCCACTGAGGGGCGCTGCAAACCATTGTTTTTGTCCAGATACCATTCTCTGTGCATTTTAGGTAAGATTCGCAATAATTAATAAATAATTACCTGCAAAGAGATCTACAATGGTTGTTATCTGATCCCGTTCTATTTACCATTAATGTAATAAACATCAACAAACTTACAAGCATGTCAGTCTGGTGAGAGAGTTGATAGTAGGCTAATCTTTCAAATATAAAATTTAAAAAATTAATACAGTAGACTTACCAAATACAGTGGATTTACTATATCTCCCAACTATTTGGGACATTTGTGTATGACATATTTTACCAAAACAATGAAATTATTATTCCCAAACTCTGTTTTCTTGTCTTCCAGTTGGAGACCAAACTTTATATTTTCGTATGTTAGAATCGGAATACTTGATGATGATGATGATGATTATAAGTTATCCAATATTGAAAAGCATCCCAAAATGTTAGTTAAATCAAAAATAGACACTGCTTCGAGGGCAATGGATACTTTTATATATATTTTTTTACTTTCACTTATATTTTCCATTGTAGCCTTTGTCCCTAGATGTCCTGACGGATTTACCCTGTTTTTGCCAGTTATTCTAGTGCACAGATATAATTTCTCCTCAGTTGCAGCTAAAGTTGCAGTCAGTCCGTGACGCGCTCTTTACGTCCACAACGAAAGACCTACGCGTGACGTCATCAACAACGAGAGGTGTTCAGGATCCTCGGAGAGAAAGATCCCGCGCGCCCTGGCAACCTGATAAACCCAGGTAAACGCCGTTGTTTCAAACATTATTCTGCCAGTCATGTTGTCTCAGTAAACCGAATGAGTAGACAGCAAGAGTCTCGGTCACAGCGGTGTAAAGGCTTGAGAGGTAGCGCTGATGCCCGGCGCCCACTGAGACCGATCACTTGCACGGCGGCCTGTTCTGGCTAACTAGCTTGCTAGCTAAAGCTAGTTGGCAGTTGTCTATCAAAAGACACAATAACCGCATCTACATTGTGTGTCTATCTTACATCCCTTGCCTGTCTCGCCCACTGCTGGCCATAAATACGCTGCAAATAGCCCATCAAATGCTGCAACGACCACCTTTGTTGGACATCTATTGCTAGTTTGCTCGTCGACTGTCTTGTGTTGTGGGAGACGGTGACGCCGTCACGGTGATGATGGCGCACACTCAGACTGGGGCTATTTCATGAGAATGCAGTGAATGGAGCAGATAACACAAAATAGAACAGTATGTTCATTCATCAAAGCTTGCTGTCATGACCTTGGAAAAAATATGTCTGTATGTTCGTACGCTTTCAGCTCTGCTATGCATAGCACTGACGTCCATTACGAAACCCAGGCAATAATCTATGCCCTGTGGCCTAACGTTAGGATCTTGGCTCCTCGACGATGGTCGCTCGCCAGCAGTCATTACTTTATAAATATATCGTTTTATTCACCACATCTGATAATGATATATATGCCACACCGATGTGTTTGGGTCTGTAGTGTTTATATGACGAATATGGGGGGCTATTACAGACATAAAGCAGTGGCATTCAGCCGACTGGTGTGTTCAGATTACTCATGCAGAGGCCCGTTGCTGCTTAGCATACTGTCCCTGCTGTTTTCCTTTACAGGCGTGAAACCTGTTTTTTTATTTTTTAATGCTCGACCATCGCTATTGTAGTTGGAAGCCTAATGTGTAACAACATACAGATCTATCTAATGACAGACACTAGCCCACCTGCAGTCACGTGCTTGTTTGGATAGGCTTCTTTGCCTAAAGGTGCGCAAAGACTGAATCAGTTTAAAGCTCTAGGGCTACTGTAACTGGTTACCTAGCGTATACAGTATACCCTTTCTTTACCATCAGTCCATTATGCAGACCTGTATATTGGCAATGGATCAAAGACAGGTCAGTTTTGTGATTAACGTGTCACTGATTAGGTATAAAAAGTGTTATCACTGTGTTGTAAGTGTGTAAATAAAGAGGGCGAATTGGGTCAAAGGGCATGCAGTTACCAGGTAAGGAGTAAATCAATCAAGCTCAGCGGGCAGCGCAATTGATAACATTACTGCAAATGAATTTTCCTAGTTGAAATTGATTATCATACGTTTTTAAATAAAGACTGAGTCAAAGTGCTTGCAGATGCCAGGGTTAGGGTTCACAGAGCTGAGCTTTTAATTACATACCTCAAAATACCAGTATGTAAGGATTGTTGATTTTCCATTTGAAACCAACTACCTGCAACATTTCAAGCTGTCTAAAAAAATGCTGGCCAGGAAAACATGCATGTGTGCTGCTTAATGTACAGACTTAGATCCGACTTACATCTGGCTGTGATTTTGGTCATTATCATGTCCTACGCTAAAGAACATACTTTTCTTGCCCCTGTTTTTTTCCCCTTATTTTATTTTTTTTTCTCTTTTGGTTCTGTTCTCTCTGGTTTAGTTGCCATGGTAACATCATCCTTGGCCTAGTTGTGAATGACCTCTGAATGAAAAGGAGTGTGTGGTCAGGGAACAAATGAGCGAGCAAACAAAATCTATTATAGTGTGTGTGTGTGTGTGTGTGTGTGTGCGTGTGTGTGCGTGTGTGCGTGCGTGCGTGTGTTTAATTTATCACTTTTGAATCATTGGCAGGAGTGTCATAAAGCTTACTACAACCATGTTGATGCTGCTGCTGCTGCAAAAACAATATTACAGAGCATGGAATTTTTGTTTTCTCTTCTGCCACATTGAAAACAGTGTCTTTGTCATATTGTTACATGTTGGGAATGCAATAGACAATATTGACTATTTGTTATCGTTTTGTGATGACCAAAACTTTCTATTGCTTTTTCAACTAATACTTATATTTTTGTTTCATTTTTAATACCATAAGTGATGGTCCATATTCAAGACCCATATTGATCAAGGCTAATGTAATTATTCGAATCACCCAATCACTGGTTCTTGTTTGCTTGTCTGTCACACATGTCATTTTCAGAGGTCAATTCACTATTCCATAATGGCTGACCAATGACAGCATATTCTCACAGTGATTTTGAAAACAAAAATGCAGTGCTCAACATAATCTTCCTATGTTGGTTAGAATAATGCAGTACTAATTTTTTTTTAAATATTACATGGCGTCTGATATTACACATTAATAATAAGCATAGTAGTGTTGTCACAATGCCAAAATTTTGACTATGATACCAATACCAAGTTTAGTATCACAATACTCAATACTGAAATGATACTCAACGCTAATAGATCAGAAACACAATGTCCAATATGCTGTTTTATAACCATGAGACCAGCAGAGTGTACAAAATCCATTTACAATGAAATCTTAAGTATTTGTTTTTAAATTTCATATGTATCAGGGCAAATTGCTCATATAGCCTACTGTTATTTATTGGGTCAAATGTTAATATATTATGTATTATAGACCTGCCCTGTACAATGCTCATGTATTATTCTATGAAGGGTTCCAAAACAACAAACCATTATACTACCAACAAGCCATTTCCACTCAAATGTTCTGTCTCACCCTGTAGAGCCACCATTGTTTAGAAGTGATATGTAGCTGCTAGCGTATAGCTTGTAGCCCTGCTATTTAGCTATTTACCATTTGAAAAAGCACCCAAATGAGACCCCCAAATAAGTGTAGCTTAATACATGTGTTGTTTTGGATCTCAGCTATTTACGATGCAGGGTAGGCCTGACATTGATGTGCTCCGTATCTCATATAGCAGCTCATAACCATCCTTCCAGCTGGTTAGCCAGCTAACTTATTCGCTAACCTGTTGTGTTTTGTATTCCTTGAAGAAGTCTCAGACTTTGGCAGCCCGTTTTGTTACACAGTACAGGGTGCAGAGGTTTTATTTCTGAAGATGACACTCTGTTGTTATCAGTAACTTTAGACATATTGAGGCAGAGATTCGCGTCATACGCATCGCCCGGCAGGAACTTGCGTCTAATCGCGTCTGTACATTGACTTTAATATGTAATTCGCTTACGCAAATGCGCCGGTGTGTTCACACAGTGTAAGTACCGGTACTTATAAAATGTGGTATTGTACCGTTTTTAACGGCAGGGTATCACGATAGTGATACTACTTTCTAGTATCGGCATACTGTACAACATTAAAGGATAGGGATTGTTTTTGGGGTGGGGGCCTTTAATTAAATATTTGTTGGAGTGGATATTGATACAATTCAGTCTCACCCTACATAACTCACAAGCAAAGCACTTTGCTGCAGTTGTCAGATGGATTCCACCGGGTGCAGCTGCGGCGCGGTCCGGCTGCACCATGGCCGCCAGAGCTGATCACGGCCACTCTGGACAATGTTTGTGATTCCACCAGGCATGCTGCAGCATGTTTCAGAAGCGGCTCTTCGTTCTGCTCCGCAAAAAATATGCGCCTATTTCAGTACTTAGGATAGAAGCACAAATATCAGATTGACCAAATCAACAAAATCTGCAAGTCAATAAAGTCGGGCAGGCAAAATGCTCCGCTTCTGAAATGCTCCCGGTGTGGTAAGAAGCCGCGCGGAGGACGGAACAAAACTGGGTCACAGCCGGAATGCAGTGCAGCTGGGCCCGGTGGAATCCACTCAAGAGGACCGGGGTTAGGTTTCGATCTGTCTTTTAAAAAGTCCTCCAGTTCCTTCCTTGCTGTGACAGTCACTTCTCAGAAGGAGCTCCATTTCTTGCTCTTTAATATTATAATAATAATAATGATTTAAAAAAAAACTGCAACATTCACAAACTGATTCGGATGACGATACAAGACCGATTGAAAAGATGGGTTGCAGTCTGCTTTCAAGCAAAATTGCAGTTTGTTTGTGGTGTGAAAGCAAACAAACCAACCACAGGATTTTATGATAGCAGACATGAGATTTTAGCATGATTTCAAAACTACTAATAAATTAATCTACTGATTGGGAAATCTGTTCAGGAAGTGATCTTATAATTGATCTGTATAAGGCCATGTATATGACCTATTTAAAATGCAAATCATTTGGTAATTATGGTAACACATATGCACATCAGCGCAGGTATTTTCCCTGATATAGCTGAATAGGTCAAACTGCTGTGCTTGTATCTGACTCCATGTGTCAGTTCATTAAAAAGTGTGTGACAGGCAGCGATCCCACAGTAATAAGCCCTGAATCATTACTGTAAAAGACGCTTCCTTTTCATCCTGTCTCTGCCCGTTAGAATGACATTTTCTAGGTGTTAAAAGCAATATTTTATAACTACAGAAACATTCTTTTTTAGATTCACTTAATTCTCAAAGGACTAAAAGGTGTTGGTCATTATAACTACTAAGTACCTCTCTTTCACCACCCTTCTTCCTATTGTTTTTCCCAACGCATAACTGAATATATACAAGTGCATGCAACACCATGTCAAGTTGGCAAATTGCCTGTTCCCTGTTTTCTCCACTCCGGGTCCCTGTAGATTTCAGCTTCTCCGGTGCTCTGATGATTAATGGAATCGCCTCAGACTTTCTCGCAGAGTCTCATCTCTGTGTGCACTGCTGCCTCTCCGTCTGACCCAACCCCCAGTATAAACGCAATCCTCTCCTTCGCTTTCTCCTTTCCTCTCGCTATCATCCCTCCCTCCCTCCTTCCCTGTGTCTGAATACGATCTCCCCCCACCCCTCCAGTGACAGGGCCATCAGTTAGGCCTCCTCTGAATTGCTGTAGGTTGGAGCTTTGTCACTCTGGCAGCTGCAGTATTGTCTTTGGTGCATATGGCTCGTGGACAGGGAAGTGGGTCTGTGAAGACACCGCCAGTGTCTGCCTGGCTACTGCACAGATGAGCTGCTGCTTGTTTCATTTGGGAAAACCAACACTGTGCATTGCTATCACCAGTCACCTGAGCACATTGTACTGGGTGGCTCTTTACTCAGCGGATCTCTTGGGGTTGTGACATCTGACTCATTTGGAAACGGTGTGGGTGTGTGCCTGTTTGCATGCACATGAGACTTAAGATTGATTGAGAGGTCAGCGGTCAACTTGCCTCTGGTAGTGTATATTAGGTACATAGACATATAATGTGGTTGGTTTGATATACTGTGGTGGATGCTCAAATGCAATATATGTTTTATGGTTTAAAGGTGGACTCATCTGTGTTCTTCTCTGGGTTTTTCAAGAGGAAACGCCCACTCAGCCTTTGCAAAAAAACAGTCAGTATGTTTACATGATGTTAGAAAAAGTAGATTTATTCTATTAGTCCGACTAAAACTGGACTTGTAAAACACATGTAAACATGTTAGTCCGACTGAAATCGTACTGGGTCGTATTTCTCGAAGTCGGACTAAAACACCGAGATAATGGGGATTGATTTATTCAGGCATGTATACGCTCAACCGGCCTCAAACTGGACTGGGTGCTCTGCGCATGTCTTTCACCCGGAAGTCAAAAGTGTACAGTCAAAGCATAGCATAGCATAGCAGACGTCACATAGTTGTAACACTCCGGGAGCTTATGGCGTTGTCTTCTGCCCTCGGACATCGCCATAAGCTCCAGGGATAGCGAGCATCTCATTTGTGTCAACAGTACAGCGTAGAGTACGCACGAAATGTACAGCGCTGTAAAGTTATCCATGTTTCAGACGTTGCTGCTTGCTAGCTTGTTTGGCGCTTGTTTGCTATGTGATGCAATGCGTCAACCAGAAGAAGGTCCCGTAGCAACCAGCTGAAAGGAGGCATGTCGCCACCTACCGTACCGGAGTTGGACATACTTTGGTCAATAAATCGATTCTCCCCCAGTTCATGTATACTGGGACAACGGCAGTAGACCTAATCGAGCTACAACCGTAGCTTGACTTAACTGTGCATGTAAATGCACTGAGTGACATAAAGGTTACCACAGTTAGATAATCAATAACATTATCATTAATACAAATGTTTGGAGCTATGTAATGTGAGCAATGTACTGCCGTAGATGCAACATTAGTTTGGATTCAAAAGTCACAGAATAACACAACCGATCACGGGCAGCAGACCAGCAACTCAGGTAAAATGACTGGAAAGGACTGTTTGACAGCAAGGTAAAACAGTGAAATATTAAAAATTTTGCGTACACTTAAACTGGTATTGATTAACATCGAGTGTTGCATTGAAGATAATGTCACAGCAGTTTCAAGCGGTGGCGCTATGGCGAAAAGGGTACTATCTGCAGTAGAAAATGAAAAAGAGAAAAGCACCTCTTACCAAAAGTGAGTTGAGTAATGCAGTGGAAATGAGGCAATATGTTCCCAGATTCTACAATCGTCATACAGTGATGTTCCTGTTCCCTTTGGCCATTTTGTGGGCATTAGGCATGTATTATGAGGCAGCATTTACTATTACTTCTCTATATTGGTAATTATGGTAAAAAAAAATATTCCTTGTATTTACCTGGCCTACTAAGAACTTCATTTTTAGTTTTGTGAATTATTATTGTTGTGATATGTCTTGATAAGATCTGACTGAAAAGAGAGAGCTCTGTACTTTCTGCCATGCAATGTGGTCACTGCTGTCATGAACGCCATTTCTGGAGGCTGCTCTGCCACAGGAAGACACGGTGGGTGGTCCCACTCTTTCTGTCACACTCTGATCTTCATTTCAGTTTTCCTGCACGTCCCCAGCTTGACCGTTACTCTGCTCTATGTCCTGAATTCAGATTATTAACATGAGTTAAACTGCAGTCTTGAGCTCTACAATGTGCAGTCTCTGCTGTCATGCAAGTTGTTGGTGGCACACTCATTAGCGTAATTTACTGAGTATAATATTTCTATGGTTTTGGTTATGGTAGGTACAAAATTGCTTGCTTTAGGGACGAAGTGGCCACATGAAATGCACTAATCATTTAGTTACACAAAAAATGTTTGTTTTTCAAATTGGACCAATTTGTGTAATTTGAATTTGTTTGATAGAAGTGTTGCAATATTGACAGGTTTTCCAATAGATTTGTTTTTAAAGTTGTTTTGGTAACCCTGATCAAGGTCTCTCTGCTTGAATTAAATGTCATTTTGATCTGCTGGTGTTCCTGGAATTGCAGAGTTTGTATTATTGATTATTGATGTGGCCCAATATCGGATGTTCTCAACAGTTACAAACTATTGCAGCTTATTTTGAATATGAATGTGAGTGGTATATGAGAGGATGGAGTGCAGATAAGAGAGCCCTTAAATTGGTGGGGGGAGGAATATACAAGATCACTCTGAGGGAAGGGAGTGAGTGGGGGTGGGGCATGATGAAATGGACGGAGGAAAAGACAGGAAGGGGGTGGGGTGTTAAAGGTGTAAGAGTGAGTGAGAGAGAGAGCAAGGACCTCAAGCTATTGATGGGGAAAGAGGGGAGGGGTGGAATGAGCAAGCGCGTAGGAGAGATGGAGGGAGGGAGGGGTGTGTGGGCTGAGGCTCTGCTGAATGAGGAAGCAGCAGAGCCATTTTTACTGTTGAGCAACTGCATGCTGGTCTGCCTGTGCTAGAGAGAGGGTGAGAGAGCGAGCTTGAGGAATAAAGTGCTCCTCCTGGATCTTATCGGAGCCCTCTCTCCCCTCTCTCGCCTTCCCCTTTCCTTGCTTTCGGCTTGTGTCCATTTAAGTTGGGGAGGCCCTGGAGAGGACACACAATGGAGCGAAGAGCCTGTGGCAACTGGGCCGTTGTACTGCTGAGAGGGGGATGGGGTAGAGAGAGGACCGGTTCCCACAGCTAACACAGCCTGCCGGCTGTAGGCTACCACAGCCTTTCCTCCCTGCCTGGACCCACTGTTTCCAAGCTGGGGCCTTTTTTTGTGGAACAGCCACCCTCAAACTCAGTTTGGACTACACTAAGGATTACTCACCCTGTTCTGTGGGATCTTAGGATACATACTGGAGCCTGAAGAATAAATCCCGTCTGTGTTTTTGGATGAGAGGAAAGAAAAAACAAACTTCTGTGTAATTCTTCTTGCCCTTTTTTTGGTTTCTGTTTCTGTGGAGTTCATACATGGATTACAAGATGCATGCCAAATCAAACGATTTGCTGGATTTTCAAAAACTGGACGCTCTTCTGGAAAAAATTGCACATTCAGTCACTGTGAAAAGGTAATGTTATCTGGTGAGGTAGACTCTCCTATAAAGTTTTCAGACATTTAACAGAGTTACCAAAGTCTTAAAATCATACATATACAAAATATTATCTATTGACCTACATGGTTAAGAAATTGAGAAGGTTAAATTAAAGACAGCCTCAAGAAATGCTTCTTGGGACTATCATGTGGTTGGCGCAACTAGCACAACTTTTAAATGTCCCAGCGTAACAATCCGGTTTAGATTTGTTGTATTGAGAATATTGTGATCCAGATTTCAGCCAGAAGCCATGAACGTACCTCCTGGGGAGAGGGGGGTGTGTGTGTGGGGGAAGGGGGGAGTACGGAGGAAGAAGGGGGTTGTGTGTGTGTGCGTGTGCGTGCGTGTCAGTTGTAGAAATGCCTCCTGATTCCTGGTAGGGTTTGGGTTGCTCATCCTAACCAGTCGGAAGATTAACCTGAAAGGGTTGGCATGATTGTTCCCTTTTCCTGTTTATGACTTGCCTGACTCATAGTTAGTCTATTTGAGTCCCTTGTGCTCATGCACTGACTCATATAGTAAGTGCTTGCAATCAATACGAGGGGAACTTATTTAAGTTTGCGACCTTGTGATGAACGATTGGAAACAATGAATCTTGTCATTTCTGGTTTAAACACCCGTAAGACGGATGTAAACAAAGTTGTCAAGATTTTTCTGTGTGTTGTAACTGGTGTTTGTCTATGAGCACACTCAAGCCGAGCAGGCCATGGGTGGTTACTATTGAATTGGTAAGCATCCAAAAGTAGGATTTTTGGAACCACCGAGAATAAAAATACAGTACACTTCCAAGAAGTGCAGTGTTGCCATAGGAACCTTGGCAACATTTGTTATCTTGAAGCCAAGTTTCAGAGGTACTCAAATAAGGTGGCAACAGACCAATCACACACGATACAAAAGGTAGAATAGTTAACCCTGTTACATACTTAATGTGCCTTGGAATATACATAATTCCTTTGGCGGTACTCAACCCCACACTGAGGTTATTCTTATGTGTGTACGTCACCTTGATACTGTTTTTCCTTAATGGCACTTTTTTGAGCGACTGAGGATGTTTTGATTGAATCATTACATTGCTGGTAATACTAATACTAACTGTAGGAAAATAGTAGATTGGGACTCTGTGTCAGTAGATGCCATTGATTTTGAATGAAGAAAGCAAGCAATTACACCAGGATATCCTTAATTAGGTATGCACATTTTAAGCGTAACCTTTTCTTGACAGATCATCAGACACATTAATGATGAATAATAAATCATTAAACGCTTGTAAAATGTATACATGTATTGCTTTCATTAAAGCTTTATTGACACAGTTGCTTATTTTAACAGCACAAGTAGAATTAAGATTTGAATAATACGTTTGATTAGCGCTGGCTTATTTTGGTTATAGAACAAATCAAATAATGTCACATTTAAAATCGCTGCTCTTGTTCAGTTTGTCATTATTCACAAAATAGATGGAATGGAGTTGAGGGTCTGTGGCTGACCATTGCCCATGATTTTTAGTGTGACTGGAACTGTTGGCACAAGTTGACCCTTAATGGCTAAATAAGTGGTGGAGGCAGTGTGTGAGAGACAGCTCTCTGACTGGCTATGAAGTCTGGCGATTTCACTCATTTAGTGCAGTTTCTTGGTATTTTTTCACCTGCCCCTCTTATTTTCTTTGTAGATAAGTTAGAAGACTACAGACTGACAATGCCACTGCATAGCAAAACGTCACCTTTTAGCTTGGCGCGTCTGTCATGTGTCCTCATCGCAAGTTCTGATCACACTTGTTTATACTCTGTGCTGAAAACACTTGTAATTGATGTTCCTTGGAAGTATTGCATCAAATCCCTAATGGTGATCAATCAATCATCATTTAACCTTGAGTGCATAGAGGCCAATGGATAAGACATAATGTGCATAATATTTGTTATCTTTGTCATTTTCTGTATTTTAAATTGTGCAAAAATAATTGAAATAAGAGCGTCAATTGAATCAATATGTTTCTGTGTAATGGCACATAGAGTAGCATTAGTGTGGAGTTGCTCCCTGGAGAAGGGTTGGAGTTGGTTTTATGAAAGACTGAAAAGGCTGGTGAATAAGCAGGAGTGGTGTTCTTGGCCTTGTCACTGTGGTCCCATTAATTATTTATTCATTTGCTTTCAGGCAAAACACAGGCCACCATTCTGACACTTAGTGAGGGCCTCAAGTGGAATCTGCAGGCCTACATTTTGCCTGAAAACCCCCCCCACCCCACCCCACCCCCATACATGAATGATTAATAGTTTACTTTCATGGGGGATGCTTACAGACATCTTGCTATTATGTTTCCCCCCCCCCTTTCCAATAGGACAGTCACTGTGAGGCTGCACACAGGACCAGATTTCCTGGTGTGAGATGTGCATCCCCCACCCCAGTAACCAGAGCCACTTCCTCCCCAGAAAACATTCCACAGCAGTCTGCAGTGATGTATGTCCAGGTCAAAGGTCAACTGTTATTCCAGAGCTGAGAGCGACGTAGGACATGCAGCAGCAGGAAGGGGACCTCTTGATTGACCTCTGTTAGGGCCGTCTGCAGAGTTGATTAGTCTCACATGCCAACATTGCTCTTACAAAAGGAAAGCAGGTCATTGAGAGTGGTTTATACAAATGTATCATATAGACTGGTTGCATATGATATTATGTCATTATTGGCATCAACATCAAATATTACTCTTGGTTAAAATGAAAACAAAATTCATGACAATGTTTACAAACTAGAGCCAATATTATCGGCCTGTCACAGGCATAGGCTATCGGTATCTATCTGTATCGACGTATATGTTTTCTGATATGCATCGATATGAGAAAACTTCTCCTAATCTCCCAATTTTAATACTTAATATACAATGTTGTTCTTAAGAATAGTTAAATAAATTGGGGTCGGTATAAGCCAATACTGCTTCCAGCAATCGGTGATCGGCCCCAAAAATCCTGATCCATGCACCCTCCCTTAACTGTCTGTATAATGTATAATGTTAAATATTCTTTAATAAAGTTATTTGTTTAAGAAAACAGCCATCTGAGTACCTTTGCATTGCAAAATTGGTGCACATAGAAAAGGTCTATTTTCATTCCAACTCAAAAATTCCCTTATATATATCTTATATATATTGGTAATCTGTGAATCGGTCTCAAAAATCCCATATCAGTCAGGCCCTATTACAAACCTGCAATACTTGTGTGTGTGTGGGGGGGGGGAGCGGGAGCTGTAGGGAAGTGGTTTACATATACAGTATACACATAGCTTAAATTTAGTTAATTAGGGTTACCTACTAAACGAGAAAGGTAACAAGAAAAACAGGCTTAGCAGGTTTCCTTTCCCAATATTAGCCTATTTCAACATCCATTGAAAGAACAACAACCATTACGTAAACCTGGTTCATGTTTGTTTTGTTTCTGGCTGGTTGGGTACAAAAGACCAACATCACAAACCAAACCACTGCATTGTAATCATTTAGCGTAGTCCATAATGTTTGTTGAGATGCAATGGAAATGCAAACCAAATGCTTGAAGAAGAAGCTTTTAGCTCTTGAATTTGTTCCTAAAGATGAGGCTTATTCCCTGGGACTGTTTGGGTGAATGACCCTAAATGACATTTCTGCCTTCAGTAGACTGTCCTTACATAACCTCGCAACATGATGCACTTAAAGTCTGTGAGGCTATTCAAGAGGCTAAGCCTTGACAAACTGCAATAACTACATTTGACAGAAAACAATCTAGTAGACTGTGTACTATTTACTTTATTTGTGAAAAGTTTTTTGACTCCAGCATTTATAAATCACCAGCCAAATAATGCAATGCACAGTCATGTAGTCATATAGAAATATAGCAATCAATATTGCTTAGTAGAAAAAAATAATGAAAACCTTTTGCATATCATTATAATGGTTTCTAGCAAAGATAGAATGGAAAGGATTTGTCTCGAGAGTCTCTCAAAACTGGTATTTGTCAAGTGAACCTAGCAGTTGTTGTAACACATGCTCTTGCTGACATTAACATGTTGCAATGTGATTGAAGTGTGTAACCTGATAGCTAAAACCTGTCTCCCTTTTCACGACAGGCAATGTGGGATTGTCTTGCACCTCCAATATTTTTTCACAAATAGACTTTCTGTGCATGGGAGATGGAAACAAAAACAAAACTTGTGTGCAACATAAACATGCAGATGACAGAGTTGATGAATTGGACCAGAGCTTTCATGTGTATATGCGTGTGAGAGAATATTTAGGAGTGCAAGGCACCAACAGGCCAAACTACTATCAGCTGCGCTACAAGATAGACTGCAGGGAAATCTGACTAATTGGAAAGCCAGTGAGTCATCTGGGAGGATTGCCTCTTTAGATATATACCTGTACTACAGATGTCTGAATCCCACAGGAGGTGTCCCACACCTGTGTGTGTGTGTGTGTGTGTGTGTGTGTGTGTGTGTGTGTGTGTGTGTGTGTGTGTGTGTGTGTGTGTGT
>JAOVVB010036105.1:0-15355 GCA_028570985.1 Heterobranchus longifilis
TCTGTCGCGATTCTTTTCAAAGGTAAAGTGCAGGTTAATTTGTTTTATTTTTACTTTACAGCAGTGATTCTGTTAGTACGTCGCTCAATCGAGTGTCATTAGAGAGATTTTTTGTCTATTTTTCTGATAAAACAGTGTTTCAGTTGTGTGCGCGCATGTGTGTGAAAAGAGTGGAGGAAGGGTAACTGAGAAGAGGGAGTGGCTACTTACTTTAGCTTCACACACACATACACATATACACAGCGCCTGCACACACAAACGAAGTGGAGTAACAACAGGAGTTGCCCCTCTACCATCCATAGGGTGCTGTAATCCACAACAGACAACCAGCAAGACCAAAAGCACCATCAAATCATAGCTGTAATCCAACACTAAAATCAGAAATATGTTGGGCAACAAAAATATTAACCAGACACTACTGCTGCAAATCATGTGAGAATGTACTGTAGGAGACGTTTTCACAACCAGGTTTCCTAACAGTGACATAGCAAAGCAGTCTACTTACTCTAAATATGTAAACTACCACAATTGCAAGGTGCTGGAAAAGCTTGAAAATGGACCATGAGGAACCTCTGGGTTGAACATGGAGTGAGCAGTTGTGTATTGAGCGTGGTTCCCAAACTTTAGTCATAGTCTACCTATTGATCTTCACTGTGTGCTCAAGGTAACTATTTATTCAACAATGTGTTTCATTTGGGACATTTCTAAAATACTGATATGGGAAGGAAACTGCAATTCTAAAATAAAATGTCATGGTCATCAACTGGTGAGTGCCAAAGCTGCCATAGCAATATTAGAGCATAAAAACACATTTGACCATGACCTGGAGTATCGGTTATGGAAACCTAACTTAAGAGTGGTCTGTATTTCTTAAAAATTTGGAAGGTTCTAACCCTGTCAAATTTGTGACTGAAATATTTGAGGAACTGTTGGGAGCAGACTTCTTTTCAAGGCCTCTCCATCTTTTGAATGCACACAGAGTTCTTACATCCCATTTAACATCCGAAAAGCAAATCACACGAGACTAATAGTGTTTCTGCTTGTCTTCTTATTCTTCTAATTATTTTATTATTTTCAAGATAAACATTGCATCATCAGCGGACAGAAACAAGGAGTACTCCCTTGGAAATCGGGTGTTTTTTCATGAGGATGTCTGTTGAAGGCTGTTCAGCCTTGAAAGCACAGCAAGAGAATCACTCGATGCCGCAGTATCTTGCTCATGTGCCTTGCATTTACATGCCGTGCTATATCCGGTGATCTGTACTCGTTAACGAGCCTGCTCAACAGCTAAAACAGCTATGTGGCACTGGTGGCTCAGTGGTAGGTGTTGCGGTCATGCGGAAGGCCCGGTTTCGATTCCCAGCCAGTGCCCAAACCCCAGCCTCTGGATGCAGTGCCGGTCCCAAGCCCGGATAAAATGGGAGGGTTGCGTCAGGAAGGGCATCCGGCGTAAAACCTGTGCCAAGTTGTGCGGACTGGGTATTCCGCTGTGGCGACCCCTTGTCGGGAGCAGCCGAAAGACCAACAGATGTATTGCCTGATTCTTGTTAAATAAATAATGGCGTAAAAAAAGGGTCAATGTTTTGTGGACTTTTTATTCTGGTTAAGTATTTATTAATTAATTAATTTAAATAAAATATGTTTCAGTTAGCTTACAGGTATTTTAGATACTTATCGTTATATACTGTATGTAATGCTGGTGTGTTTCCACATACGGTTATACTGAGGCACCCTGAAATTATTGAGTGACAGTAGGCTTACCAGAGTAAGAAACCTAAACACTCATAAGCGTATCTATCTTTTTCTCCACTTTGCCCTGACTTTTGTCCAGCAACAGTGTCCTGCTCCACCCCAGCACACAAGACTGTGTGAGCGATTCATGTAAGTTCGAGAAAAACCTGAAGTGTTTAACAGTTAAGGAGTAGTTTTTTCACTGTTCAGATTAGCCTTGCTTATAATTATTTATGGTGGTTAAGTTTACATAACAGAATCTTTTTAAATCATATTTAGTCTTCTGAAATTAAGCCTCCTGCAAGCTTTAGGTTATTGCCCATTATGCTATTGACCAAATCACCAAAAAGATTCAGACATAGTTTCTACAGTATTTTATTAAGTTTTATGTCAACATACAGCTATATCAATCACAATATATTATTAGATATTATTCCTTATGTTTCTTCTGCTTACACCTTTGGAGGGAAAAATGTTTCCAGTTTAAAATTGCTAGCTGAACTCATGGCCACACGATGCTTAATATAGAACACACATTTTCAAATCATAAAAAATAAAAAAGACTGCTGTGCAAATAATTAAAAAAATCACCTTATGCTTATCTTCTGTTTGTGCATTTGAAAAATCCTCTTTCGCACCTTTGAAAGTTTAAGGCCATACATAAGTGGATTGAGGAGAGGTGGAACAATAAGAACTTCAAGCTGCAAAAAATAATGCACACCTACTGGAAAGTCATCTGACCCATAGCGAGTTAACAATATGTCAAGAAGCAAAGTTATACTAAAGTTGATCAGTGATACCAAATGTGGCACACATGTCTGCATGAACCTTTTTCTGCTCTCATTTGATTGCCTGCAAGCAACAATAAGTCGCTGATATGAAACAATTACAAAAGCTGCATGTAAGACAAATATGCAAATTAAAAAAGACCCATATACATTAAGAGTTGTAGAAGGGACACATGCCAATCTGACCATCGCCCAGGTATAACAGTAAACTCTGTTTATCTCTGACCCACACATTGGCAGTTGATTGAGAATGACAGAGTAAGGCACTGAAATAAAAAGAGGAAATACCCAAGAATAAACAATAGCTTCTGCCACTTTCCGAGTTATCATCATATTGTGATACTCTAAAGGTCGACATATTGCAATATATCTGTCATAAGCCATTACAGCCAATGTTGTATATTCACACATGAAAGATGTATATATTACATATGCTTGTGCATTACATCCAACGAATGAGATTACTTGTACAGGTGAAAATAGATCATAAATTAATTTAGGATAAAACCCTGTTGTACCATAGAGTCCATTAAAACACAGATTACACAGAAAAAGATACATGGGCTCATGCAGTGTCTTTTCTATTATAATTGTTATAATCAATGTAAGATTTAAAACAATGATTAAGAGATAAATTAAGAAAAAAAATAAAATGAAAAGGTATTTTGGCCATAGATCCCTAATCCCAGACAAAGTAAATATGATAGGATAAGAAGTGTTAATTTCCACTGATGTCATTGAAGCCACTGCCGTCAAAAACCTGAGAAGAAGAAAAAAGCTTGTATTAAAAGATTAAATATTATTTTTAATATACATTACATAGCTAGCGTTAAAAATCTAGGCATTTTTTTTTACAAAGGGATACTTAATAATTTACCGTGCCCCTGAATAACAATGCATTTTCATTACAAGGCCACACATACAGTACTGTAATTTTTTTAAATCAAGGTATGATCAAACCACAACAGCAGCTGTAACAATAGCTACTCTTATTTTACATTTAAGTTATATAATCTTAGAATTAAGTTTGTAATTAATCTTGAACATTAAATCAAGCATACAAAAATAAATATAAACAGAATATGTGGTAAGATTACTTAAATATGTTGTTTCATTTAATATATAAAGATAAGAGGAGAAGCACTGGTTTCAAATCACAAATCCTGTTCTTGTAATTCTAATGTCAGTAGGATTAAAATGAATAAATTTGTAGGTAAAACTATTTAAATGTAATAAACTGAACTAATTCATTAGACCTTAATCTTATCAGGTAATGTTCTATTCCTGCTTATCATTACATATTATATACAACCATCTAGCCCCCGCCCCCATGATGGGGAAATTAGTTAATAATGCATGAACCCACAAAGTTTATTTAAAAGACAAGAAAATAATCATAAAAAATAATAATAGCACTAAAAAAAAAAGTAATTATTCAAATTAGATTTAAAATTAAAATAAAAACAGTTTGTAGTGGCACTTATAAAAATTAATAAAAATTTGATTTAGAATCAAAATAAAACAGTTAAAAATATAAGAAACATAAAATACAGTGCAGTCAGTTCGGACATAGCACAGTGCTCATTCAATAAATGCACAAATAAACAGATGAGTTTTAAGTCTAGATTTGAATGTGACAAATGTTTTAGCACATCTGATCTTCTCTTGGAAACTTGTTCCAACCGCAGGCAGAATAATGGCTAAAAGCGGACTCCCCTTGTTTTGTGCGAACCCTTGGTATTAGGTCCAAGGCCATTGGGTGATCTATAAACGAGTAAAAGTACTTTAAAATCTATCCTAAATGTTACAGGAAGCCTGTGTTAAGGACCTGAGGACTGGTGTGATGTGCTCAGATTTTCTGGTTCTAGTCAGAATTCTGGCAGCAGCGTTCTGGATGAGCTGCAGCTGTCTAATGCCAGCTCAAAGACAAAGCCAGACAAAGCATGTAATGTTATTGGACATTATTCATTACAGCTCCATTTAGATTCTTTAAACAAACAAACACTTAAAAAAAAAAAAGTTAAAATGCCCTTTTCTGTGTGTCAAAATATTAAAAGGTAATGTAATGTACTGTATGTTATAGAACACCTGATCACAAACTTAAAATGTACTGTGGCGTGCAACCCTCAAGATAAAAATTAATTAATTTCCCTAGCATAATCAGTGATATTATAATTTCAGGTTGAAGCCCTTGTACATGTCTGCTTGTCTTTCTGTACAGCAGAACTTTCTGCCTAACTTATGAATACATTGAAATAAAAGTAAAGGAAAAAAGAGAGAAAAGGTGGCTGTATTGTTACATATACAGTACATGTTAAGGTTTACATATTGTTTTTGAAAAATAAAGCTATACAAAAAAAAGTAATAGAAATTTGTAAGGTTGAGTATCGTACAACTTGTTTACAAAAACTTATTTTGTCATAAACCAAATACACTCCATGTTTAAAGTAGATTATTACATCCAGCACTTTTACTTAACATTTTCATTTGAGCGGCTAACGCTCTCAGTTCAGATATTTTACACGCCCTCACCTCGGACTGCTGTGGAAATTTTTGCTCTAATGACCCTTGTTTTTTCTTATAGTGGTGTTCCACATTACTTCTTTAATTAGCCTCACGGTTTTGGAACATATGAGACAAACTGGTTTTAAACTTCCCACAGGAAGATTAAACATACAATGATTTGTCCATACTGTACTGTACATCTTAGATTCAGTTTTCAAAAGTTACATACCTTTTTTAGAGTAAGCCATGCTGTGTTGTGTGTTTTTCATACTCTGTAAAGTATCGGGTGGATTGGCACTGTTGAGAGACGCGTATAGCCATGACCATTTTGAGGGCAAAAGCGCTTTATTTGTGCCAAAAAGCGATGGCTGCTATAAGGTTATCTGGCACAAAACCGCGCATCATGTATAAAAATATTACTGCAAGATTCCGACCAACATACAGACAAAACCAGCTCCATATCAATAAAATAGAATATCATCAAAAAGTTAATAATTTTTTAAATTTCACTAATTCAATTCAAAAAGTAAAACTCATATTATGTAGATTCATTAAACAGAGACTGATATATTTAAAGTGTCGATTTCTTTCAATTTTGATGATGATGGCTTACAGTTAATTAAAACCCAAAATTCGGCATCTCTGAAAATTAGTTAAATATTGGAAACTCATGGTGTCACACTCTAATCGGCTAGTTAACTCAAAACACCTGCAAAGGTTCCCCAAGGGTTTAAATGGTCTGTCAGTTTGGCTTGCTAGGCTACACATCTCTAAAGTAGCTGGCTGTTCACAGTGCTGTATCTAAGCACATTAATGTAAAGTTGAATGGAAGGAAAAAATGTGGTAGAAAATGTGCACAAGCAACAGCGATAACCACAGCCTTAAGAGGATTGTGAAACAAAGCCCATTCAAGAATTTGGGGGAGATTTACAAGGAGTAGACTGCAGTTGGAGTCAGGGCTTCAAGAGCCACCACACACAATTGTATCCAGGATATGGGCCACAACTGTCACATCTGCTGGTGTTGGTCCACTATGTTTTATCAGGTCCAAGGTTAGCGCAGCCTGCCATAAGTTTTAGAGCACTTCATGCTTCCCTCTGCTAACCAGTTTTCCTGAGATTTAATTTTCCAGCAGGACTTGGCACCTGCCCACACTAAGTACAAAGTACTAATACCTGGTTTCAGGACATGTGCTTGATTGCCTTATCAAACTTGCCCAACCTAAACCCTATTAAAAATCTATAGAGTATTGTAAACAGGAAGTTGCGAGACACCAGACCCAACAATGCAGAAGAGCTAAAGGCCACTATCAGAGCAACCGGGACTTCCATAATACCCTAAACAGTGCCACAGACTGATCGCCTCCATGCCACGCCGTATTGCTGCAATAATATGCTGTACATGTTCATACTTTTCAGTAGTGCAACATTTCTGTGTTCAAAGTCTTTTTTTTATTAGTCTTATGTTCTAATTTTCTGAAATACTGAATGTTGGGATTTGATTAGTTGTACAATAAGCCATATTCATCAAAATTAAAAGAAATACAGTAAACACTTGTCAAAATAAACAAAATGTCAGGCATCAGAGAGAATGAAAGTTGCAGTGAATGAGCTAAATGAGACTAACAAGTACAAACAAATCCAAATTGTAACAAGGTACAAATGTGGGTCAAAGCCAGAAGGAGCAATCATATTTTTAGAGAAATGTGCCTTCTGGTAAATGGAGCCTAAAGTCAAATTTAGCAATCGTGCCTCAAGGACATTCTAGGTTCTTTCTGATGACTTGACTTCTGTAGCTGCCATGCTGCATTTGGTACAACTGTCACATAAGCACTGTGCACTTTATATCCTAACCACAACATCTCATCAAAGTTGCATGTGATTTAATTTTCCACAATTTGTCTTGAAGACAAATGAGCATTATTGTGCACCCTACTCTGCTCATTAAACCCTGTAAATCGAGGCATGTGCAGCTTGTAAAATCAGTCCAAAATCCTTGAGAAAAGCTTGTCTCACCGTGATTAGACTTTAGACTTGAGTTACACTTAAAACTAGCAAATCAAATGTCACACATACAAAGATAGAAATAAAAAATAAAACAAGGAGCTGGAAATGATAACAAAATACCACTTCAATAATACTCCATTCTTAATTGAAATGCATAATTAAATGAGTACCTTATCAGCGTACTGCAAATCATAATAAATAACAAATGAAAACAGTAAACTTAAAATAATGTTTAAAATGGTGTGCAGGAACTAAAGTTACAAGTAGATCTATGTTTATTGTATTGACTGTGGGGCGGAACAGTGTTTTGGTTAGCACTGTGGCCTCACACCTCCATGGTTGAGAGTTTGAGTCCCACCATCAGGTCTGTGTGCGTGGAGTTACAGTAGCATGTTCTCCCTGTGCTTGCTGGGTTTCCTCTGGGTGCTCCAGTTTCCTCCAACTGTCCAGAGACATGCAGATTATGCTAACTGTCATTTCCAAATTGCCCAAATTAAACTGTAAAATATGTAAAACATTCCTGTCTCTGTTTCTATTTGTCACGCGCCGGGGTGTAGCGGCAGGAAGAGAAAGGAAGGACCCAAGAGCAGAGAAAAATAATAATGTGCACTTACAGTCTTTTGTTGGGGAGGAGAGGAGCTCCAGATGGTTCGGAGGATAAAGGTTTGTAATCCAAAGTGTGCAGTAGATCCACAAGCAGCGTGATCCGGAATGTGCAATAGATTCAAGAACACAATAATCCAAAAACGTGTAATAGGTCCACACACACGATAATCCAAAGTGCTGAGCAGTTCTCGTGGTCGATAAACGATGCGGAAGTCAGAAGCCGGTATATTACACACATGCAGATAATCCAAATCGCTGAGCAGTTCTCGTGGTCGATAAACAATGCGGAAGTCAGAAGCCGGTATTACACACATGCAGATAATCCAAATCGCTGAGCAAAACGAGGTCAATAACAAAACGAGGTCGATAGCACGGAAAACACTTGGCAAAATAAACGCGGGAATATTGGCAAGGAAGGCACAATAATCTGGCGGCGAGCCGAACTTTCCGAGTGACTAAAATAGAGGAACAGATCAGAGCGAACGGGCAACAGGTGTGCTCGGAGCGGTGACTGAGATCAGCGAAAGGTAAGGCGCGGACTGGAGTATGGACAGTAAGGAGCCAGGTTTGTCTATGGTGTAGGCATTGTTTGGCGGGTTGTGACAATAGCCTGAGCATTACGATAATATATACAGTATAACTCCAAAAAGAATGTTAGTCCATATATATTATCTTGTTAGTGAAGTTTCTAATATAAAAGAAACATTTGCCAAGGATGAGGGTTTTCCATTCCTTCATAAAAGACATACTGTATATCCTCCATAAAATTTATGTCTTGTCTACTTTAAAAATGTTTTAAATACTAACTCCTTCCATCATCACCAGGTAGGCAAATACAAACATCATGGCTGGATATCACTTAGTTTATCTGACGTGATGTCCTCTGTTAAACTTAGGAGAAGAGAGAGGACAAACAACATATACCATGTTCTCTACATCTCTACTGCTAGTATACAGATTTAAGAATACAGCATGTTTACAGCAATGTGCTTAATTTAAGACTTTTTTTCTCACAGTTTGAGGTCTGATACTTGGAACAACTCAAACAGGCAACAGAGTTCAATAAAGAAATTGTTAAAAATTAAAAAAAACTACAAAGTGCATTTTCATGAGACTTTATCAAAAATAGGAGCCTACACATGCTAGGAACTTAGACAAAGAACTTAATTGCAGGCTCACAGCTCACACACAGGCTCAGGGCTCAAACCGACTGGGACGAGACAGACTAGGATGAGACAGACTAGTGGCTGATCGGGTTAGTAGCTATGCGGGTCAGTATCTAAGTGGGTTAGTATCTAAACATACAAGAGGACAAGAGGTTAAACATACTAGCGGCTAAACATACTAGCGACACACTGACCAGGAAACGCACAAGCTTTTGAGATGCACAGAATAGGACACACACTGAACCAGAGACACACTCTCACTCACTCATCTTCTGTATTCAGGGTCACGGGGACCTGGAGCCTATCCCAGGAGGCTTAGGGCACAAGGCAGGGTACACCCTGAACAGGGTGCCAATCCATCATATGTGTTATTTCATATATTTAAAAAAAATAATAAAAAAATATTGTTCTAAAATGTAGAAAATAAGTCTAAACCTGTGTCCCAACTTTTGACTAGTACTGTGTACATATGCTATATGGGGCGTTTGGTGTATACGTTTGACGTTCGAAACATACAGGGTGGGTGAAAAGTAACTGGGCATTACAAAAATTAAAGTCCCTATTTCTAATGCAAATTGAAAATGTATTATTATTACATGGAAAAATGAAAGCAAATCTTTAAATTTCAGCATAGGCACTGGTGACATCAACCACTTTCCTCAAATGGCCTTCTGAAGGAGGTTGTTTGGGATATTGCTGAAAGCCTCCTGAATTTGAGCCTCCAAGTCCTCCAGTGTGTAAGGCTTTGTCCTGTACACCTCCTCCTTTGTGTAGCCCTACAAGAAGAAATCACATGGAGTGAAATCTGGACTTCTTGGAGGCCATTCATGAGGTCCATGTCGTCCCAGCCAACATCCTGGAAAATGCTGGTCTAATTACGCATGCACAGTAAGAGCAAAATGGGGTGCTACACCATGAATGGTGCTCCAGTGATACTACGTAAGTTCTATAGCCATTAAATATTGTCTTGTTAACTTTTCCCACCCTGTAGATGTTAAAAGGAAAAGCTAAAAGTAAACGTGTTATGTATGTTATTACTTATATTACAAGACATCTGAAAAAAATCAAAAAATCTAAAAAAGGAATTTAGTTTATTATTTCATATGCCATTTACAAACACCCATAAAATGAGATTTTATGAAGTGTACGGTGATGGTAAATAAATGCAACAAGGTCAAAAGTAGGACGAATCTCTCTAAATATTAGTGGAGTAGGGGTCCATTCATTGAAAATGCAATGTTTTTAATAAAGTAATGAGTCACTTATTCGTTCTCAATAATGTTATATCCCAACACTGAGGATTTCCATTGAAATTAGGTACATATGTGTACATGAGTGCACTTTTAAAAAATTCTCTAGATAGGTAATAGGGCTTGGAGTTTTGCTAGGAAGACAAGAGAAGAACATCTAAAGGTTTTGCATTTTAACTTTTCAAAAATTAACCCAATTAGGAACCTTGAACATTATTGACCTTGACCATGACTCTTATTGCCTTGGTAATTACAAATAACTATATTTTTGTCATGTGTTCATTATTCATTATTAATTCAACACCATTAATCATAATCATTAACCATATGGAGAATGGCCGATTTGACTGAATGGTTTAAACTATTTAAATTTTTTTACAAATTTCCTGAAATTCCTATTAAGAAGTAATGAACCAGATAGCTACGTCTGGAAAGAAGCAGGCTAGTAAAGTAGGCTCGTCAGGAACGCCCCTGAGGTTGTGGTGGAATACATGCAAAAGCACACTTTTTAAGTGCATAAGAAAAGAGTTCAAATTTAAATGTCCACTATATGAGATAAACACATACTCTGTCTTATTTATTTATTTTTTTCATTTAAGTGTTTATTTTATAACTGGTTGTCTGCATTGTAAAGTGAAAACCGTCTGCGCGACTCATCATCACACATTCATCACATGCGTAAATAGTTATATACCATTAAAAACAAAAAGAAAACTACAACAAATAATACATTTTTATTTCAAAATAAAAATAGGTAATTAGAAATGTATTTTTTCTGTTGAAGAAACACGTATACTTAATCTGATGATGGATTGTGAATGTTATTACTAGCAGTAGTTCAGGTTTTTCTTTAATACATAAATTTTCTTTTTCTGTGTCTTTCAAAACCTCTTAGAACATTAAAAAATATTTTTAAATAAAATATATTAAAAAAAATATTTGTATTCAAATAAGCCGGGTTTGGGTTTTGTGAAACATTAGTTGATTATTAGTGAACATTTACAGTATAAAATTCATCAACCTTGATCAGTTTGAATATCTAACATATCATTTGTTGCTACTGATCAATACACTAGTCTGCTGTCTTTTATGTAAAAAAAAAAAAAATTTGGGAGTCAAAAGGCTCTCGGGTTTGATTCCTGCACCAGGTCTGTGTGTATGTTCTCCCATGCTTTGTGGGCTTCCACTAGGCACTCCTGTTTCCTCCCACAGTACAAAGAGATGTAGAATTTCCAAATTGCCAATAGTGTGTGAGCGTGTGTGTGTGTGTGTGTGTGTGTGTGTGTGTGCCTTTGCCCTACGATGGATGGGAACCCCGCCCAGGGTATCCCCCACCTAGTGTCCCGAGTCCCCTGGGATAGGCTCCAGGCCTCCCACAACCCTGTAGAGGATAGGCAGCACAGCAAATGAGTGAATGAGTGATAATTTTAGCTTCAACATAAATATTTTACATTAATTTAATAATTTTACTATCACTTACTCTCACTCACTCATCGTCCATACCACTTTATCCTGTATACAGGTTCGCGCACACATACACACACTCACACACTCATTCACTATGCTACGGAACGCCAATTAGCCTAATCTGCAGGTCTTTAGACTGTGGGAGGAAACCGGAGTTCCCGGAGGAAAACCACCAAGCACGGGGAGAACATGCAAACGCCATGCACACCCGAGGCAGGAACTGAACCCAGACACTGGAGGTGCAAGGCGACAGTGGTAACTAGTCTTATTATCCATTAATACAATTCAGTGAGTTTTAGATATCTGTGTAAAGATTTTAAACAAAAAATGTATCCCCATTCTAAAACTTGCTTAGTTTTTGTTTTTTCCAATTTGGTCATTTACCACTTCCTACACAACAGCTATCAACCAGGCAGGGTAAGGGCTAGTAGTTCCCCACATAGTTCCTCTGACACGCATGAGCCACTGCATATTTTTGAACTGCTGCTCATCCAGATCCTGATCATGCGAATTTTTTTTCTATGCCATTTTACTGGACGTCCTAACTAAATCTAACGGGTATGGATGCACAACACGGTAACAACAATGCATTGTGATTATATTGTCACAAACATGCTTTAACTCGCATTATATAACACTATATGCTGTAGCTATATAATATATTGTGTCTTGCATTATTGCAACATTGCAACGTATTACTGAAAAGAAACATGGTTAAGTATCGACCAGCATGATTTTTGCACCATTTTGATCAAACTATTAGTACATTTGTGGGAACGAATGAATGAATTAGATTTAGATTATCATGAAAAATCATGTTTAGAGTCCATGACTGCAGATCAGAGGTTACAGATGTAGTTACATTGGGAAAATTACACGGATTCAGAAGTGGGTTAAGCGTCTACTTAAGTCAATTTCTTGGGTTTTCCAATTCAGAGCAAATTACATGTAATTACATGTTCATAGTAAATCAGCAGAAGCGTCTGAGAAATCAGAAAGAATTTAAGAATTTATTTGTCCCACTGTTATTATGGACAGCAACATACAATATTGGAAAGGCAATTAACATCTACAGTATTTCGAGGTCCAACCAACTAGTTGCTTTTCAGCATATTGATGCATTTACATGAAGTCTGTAATACCAAGAAACACTGAATATGCAGAGGAACTGCAAAATTAACATGTTTTTTTTATTTTTCAGATACAATATGGAACCCGGGGTTATTTTCATATCTCCCCTGCGCTCATGCTCTTCACATATCTTTTTGCGGTCTGGGCTTGCTGTTCTGTAACTGAGTAGCCAGGAAGCCCTTACCCCAAAAAGTATTTGTGGGGGGTCCAAACTGCACACACTTCTCATCGCTCAGACTCAAGACTATAAGACAGAACAGCATGGTTGTATTGTTTGATACTTATTATTTCTATTTGCCCCTATACACAGAAAATTCAAAAAGAAAAATATACACCCATATATCTATTGTTAATTATTCATAATATAATCTATTGTCTATTATTTTTGAGTAAGCTTAGTTTTTAAGATATTAAAACATTATTGGTACTTTTGTGGATTTTTTGTTTGTAGCAGCAGGAAACAGATCTTCAGACAGCACAAAGATGTCTTACAGCAGACCCTGGCCAACCAGTTCCTTACCTTGTTTTAACTTTTTTTTTACCCTCAATTAATCAACAATCCAGCCTCTTTCCTTTGGAATTCACTTCTAGACATGCTTAAAAATGGGTATAGTCCTATCTGAAAAGAAGGAAACAAATAGCGGTCACAGTAACGGCAGCACATTTTAGTGCATAGATTTTATCATAAAATTATGAGTGAAAGTAAAAGTAATATTTATCATAAAAGTATAGGTGTCTATTTATTATTTATGTCTGTGTACATTTTTGAGCCAGTAACTGAATCTACCGTTCTGTTTTCATGAAAATGAAATTTTCTGAAAATTTTCATTATAACACATAAACCATTTATGTAAATATTCCAATTCCAAAAGAAAATGTGCTGTGCAGGTATCTTGCAATTGAAAACCTAATACAAAATCTGACCATATTTGTTACTTGTGATAATAAAGCACCTGTTAAACCTGACACACAAAATGTCTTGTTGCTTTAAATCATATTTATAAAGATTCTGTACATTTAAATTTTATGCATGGTAAAGGGCGGCACGGTGGTGTAGTGGTTGGCACTGTCGCCTTGCACCTCCAGGGTCCGGGTTTGATTCCCGGCCAGGCTCAATTCCCTGTCTCTGTGTGCATGGAGTTTGCATGTTCATGGGTTTCCTCTGGGTACTCCGGTTTCCTCCCACAGTCCAAAGATATGCAGGTTAGGCTAATTGGCATTCCCAAATTGGCCGTATTGTGTGAATGAGTGTGTATGTGTGTGTGTCCTGCGAAGGATTGGCACCCTGTCCAGGGCGTACCCTGCCTCGTGCCCTAAGCCTCCGGGGATAGGCTCCAGGTCCCGGCGACCCTGAATACAGGATAAAGCGGTATAGAAGATGAGTGAGTGAGTGAGTGAGTGAGTGAGTGAGTGAGTTTGTTACATTAATAAGAATCTTACATTATTGAGGAATTATAGAAACGACATTCAAAGTTTCGTTAACAATATCTCAGGAGTTCTGGAAACTTCAGAATCTTTAAACAATGCAAACTAATTAATCCTTTCATCATTAGATATAATTGGTTTCTTTTGCCTCAGTGGCAGTTTAATGGGGCAAAGTTCAAGCTAAATCAAATAAAATTTTATTCATATAGCATCTTTCATATCAACATGTTATTATCACCATTAATATCAGTATCAATATGATCAAAAGCCTTAGGCCCCCATTCCACTGAGCCGAATGTGCTTCTGAATCTAGATGAATCCAAATTCGTTACTACCTCTGGATAGTTCGGTAGAGGCTGGTAACAGCTGCTTACAGCCGCTTTTGGGCTGTGGATTCATAAGCACTATTATCGAGTCATTATTGATTTTTAATCCTATTTATATAAAGTGAACTGATGAATGCAGCGTGATTTGAATGCAGGGAAATTTACACAAGTGAATCACAGTCATTCAGGAATGTGATTGCATGTATGTATGAATCGAGATAGTGAATTTTTTCTCTATTAATTGTACAGCTCTTCCCGGTGACATCATAAGATATAGACAGATAGAAGCTAAATTTCACTTCTAATTTACAGAGGGAGAGATATTGTTCCTTTCTCAATACAGCAAATTGTTCTGAGCAAATAATTAATAATAATTTTCATGGATGAAAAGAGGAAAAAAGAAAAGCGAGGCTGGATCCAGTGGAAGGTCAGTGATGATGAACCAGCATTAGCTCACACTAGTAATAAGGACATCTCCCTCCACCATAATGACTGTGGAAAAACTGGGCAGAAAAATTATCTTCTGACTGTTTTAAGAGGACTAACTGGGAGGTGTTTAAGAATCAGGATTTAGAGAAGTACATATCGACAGTACTTTGACAATGTCACTGTAGACAAACACATCCAAATGTATCCCAATCAAAAACCCTGGATGTCTAAAGACCCTCTTAAAAGCTTGGTTACACTGAATACATAGCTCTTGTCACACGCCAGCCAGACCAACCCAGCACCTCCAGACCCTAAATTCCACTCCAGGTTTTTTCTTCCTGCAAGCTCACCTGCCACTTACGCACACCTGAACGTCTGCGCCCTCCCGGTACTTCTGTTATTGTCGGACTGATTTATGTGTATGACCTCGCATGCTCACAGGACTTCGGATTTTACATCTCGTAACTGCCCCTGACAGCTCTCACCTCTGATCTGAAGCTACAGATGGAGCCACGCCAAATAGCC
>JAOVVB010036138.1:0-15353 GCA_028570985.1 Heterobranchus longifilis
TAAAGCTTTGAAATTGGCATTTACTAATGACAGCTGTTGCCATGCATCAGATCTAACGAGCTGATTAAGGTCTGAAAACTTGCCCAAACTTTTGCACAGTGCCATAATAATGTTTTTATTTTTGTTCAATTTATGGCATAGGAAGTAACTATGCATCAATGTTTACTAAAAGCTTCCAAAAAATGCATTTTTTCCATTTCCAAGAGAGACTGTGTTAACATCTTTTCAATTAAAAAAATCACCAAAATCTGTTATTTATTAAGGAGTGTCTAAACATTCGCATAAGACTGTATATATAGTGTATTGTGTGTGTGTGTATATATACACATTAATATATAATTATTATAATTTTTAAAAAGTCAATCGGTCATTACTATGAAACAGTTACTCAGCACTTGAGTAGTCTTTTCACCAAATACTTTTTTTTCTTTTACTTGAGTTATATTTTGGAAGACTACTTTTTACTTCTACTTGAGTAATATTGTTTTAAAGTACAGCTACTCTTAATTGAGTACATTTTTTGGCTACTCTACTCACCTCTGGTCATACCGGATGTTGGTGCTTTATTGTCGGTTATAGTCCTTAGTCCCTGCTACAGGATCTGCTACACAGTCACTCTGTTGTAGCTGTGACTCTGGTTTCCTTCCGTAGCGCACCTTCTCCTCCTTTCCCACCTTCAAAATGTTGTATGACGCAGCCATATACGAGTTGTAAGCAGCGGTGCAAGATCTCAGATCATTATCTATGGTATTATCTATCAACTGCTTCTGATTGGGAAACGTTCTGTAGGGTTTCAACTCTGGGTCAGAAGTGAATAAAATTTTTAGCGATTCGGGTTAATTTGTTTAAACTGAAATAAAACCTATAGCGTACACTTTCTATGCTATCCATACACCGTATAGCACGATTGATTGTATCCTACTTATCCCATGGCCAACGATGATAATACAAAATCAGGTATTTGTCAATTATGGGCAAGGTAACGTAAGATCTAGGCAAATGTTTAAACTTTAAAATACATCACCAAGACAACAGTTCTTTATAAAGAAGCAAGAATTAATTGAACTAATCTACGTTACATGAAACTACGCTATTTAATCATTCTCACACACACACACACACACACACACACACACACTCCAACGCCGCTTGGTGGCATTCAAGCGGCGTTGGACTTTGAGCCCAAAGTTTCTTGGTGGCGCAGGTCAGAAGTCAAGGTTTAGGTGTCGGGTTGAGAGCGGAGAAAGAAAGGTGCCCACTTGCTTCCTTCAGATGGCATGATGTTCAAAACCAGCCACACCTCGCATGGTTCCTCTTTATCGTGCATACATTAACCTGTGGTTTGGTCTGTCACGTGGGAGGCCATCTCAGTGGGATTTTAGTAATTTAGGTAAAGTGGATTAACATGAGTCTGGTTCATATAACTAAAATTTCATGCACATCAACGTTCATTGAATACACAGAGCTTTCATTTGATACCTAACATTCCATGTCTTGCATACCCATTCAAACCTTAATCTATAGCAAGGGCTGTACATGTTTATTACACTCCGTACGTTTATGATAAACATGTTGAACACAAAGACATCATACATTTTATATGCACACACATATATAATTTTATATCTGCCCTAGTGGCATACTTTAACTAATTAACATAATACGTGTCCCTAAAGCTCTGTGTGTTCTCTGTTCTGGGGACAAAAGGTGAAGCAGAAAGCACACTCTGGGGGGGTTGGCAACTGCCAGGGGTTGTAAAACTTCCCTATTCAAGGGATTTGTGCTGATCTTCACTGTTTTGAGTGCCGGTGTGAAATGCTTTCTTTTGTGCAAGGAAGTTGTTTTGCAGATCTGCATCAGTTGGAGAAGAGTAACCGTTTCTTTCCTTATTTGCTGATGTCATGAACTGTCTTTCTCTTCTAACGGCTTGCTGATTTGCGCCACTTAGGAGGGGTTGGTGAAAGCCATCTGGATTTCCTTTTTTGACCAGGTCACGTGTCCAGCTGTGTTACACCACTGAGGGAGATAAAGGTAGCAGCAGGGTGCCATTTTACTTGGAGGTGACCGATTCAGTGCTTCTTTTGAGGTGGCCTGTTAGTCCCTACAGTTCTGCTGGTTTATTTTTTGCACAGTATCATTTTTGCATGTTATTTTTTTTCCCTATGAATCCCACAACCGCTTCCGTGAACATGTTGATGTCATCATAGCTATGCCGGAGTGTATCTTAGTGAAGAGAGACATGACAGCATGGAACAACAACAAAAAGGGCATAACGGGGGTTCGTGACATGAATAACTCATTGTTGTGCACTGAAACTCACTTTTGTGTGTTCAAGCTCATTTATGTGTGTGCTCTTGCATTTGCTTAACACAACAAAACTATGCTTGCTAGAATTGTCTGTTGGTGTGCACTGAAACTCACTTGTGTGTTCAAGCTCATTTATGTTCGTGATCTTGCATTTTCTAAACACAACAAAGCTATGCTTGCTAGAATTGTGTCTGTGTTAAGTGTTTTTTTTCATTTGAAAATTTCAAATCACATAAACCAAAGCTTTATTCACAATAGAACAGAGAGAACATAAATGTTTAAACAGCGAAATGGTACACAATTATCCACTAAATGAGCTTATTTCAAATTTGATGCCTGCTACAGGTCTCAAAAGTTGGCCCTTTAAAAACAATGTTCCTCAACATCAGATTGCAAATCTCAACATCTATGGTAGATAACATCATCAGAGGATTCAGAGAAATTGGAGAAATCTCTGTGAGTAAGGGACAAGGCCAAAGACCTTTGTTGGAGGCCTTTGGTCCATGGAGCCAGAAAACATGAAGGGTCATGAGATCTGTGGTCTCCTTGGCGGTATTGAGTTTTGGGATCAGAATGAAATGTGCTGCCTTTGAAGTGATCGACCATGGTCATGATACAAGTGTTTCTATCAGAAGCAGCTAAACCTGTACTTGTACTTGTTGCAGACCAGGAGCAGAACCTCAGACACTCTCAGCCAATGCTTCTATTTCAGGGCCAGTTTTATGAGTAGGAGCTCTCAATCATCAATGTCATATTTAATTTCCTCTTGGGTGCAGCTTATCATTTTAGCTCAGAAAAGAACTCTGGGTGAGTGGGACTGTGAGCTGAGTGTGTAGGAGGGTGCTGTCTAGTGCTTGAACAGCTAATGGGTTGCTGAGAGTTTGAGTAGGGATATGTAGCTCTGGTGCTTTATCTTGTGAGTTTGTGATCAGACCCTTAATAAATGAAAACATGCAGCACATGAAGCTCATTATTCTGTGGTTATTGGGTAGAGGACTGTCTCTGTGAGGGATCCTTCAGAACTTCTAGGTTCACAGAAGGGGCCTTGATTTTAACGAGCACTGCAGGCAAAAATGTACAACTTGGCTGTAGAGACATAACCTTATAGTTGGTGTGAACACTCCCCTGGGGAGGAAGGGAAGATGCAGGATTGGCTGAAATGGATTGGCTCTGCCAGGGAATTCAATAATTAGGGAAGTGAAGATGGTCTGATACTTAATCAAGCCATGGGAAGAACTCAACTTCTTTGTCTCAGTTGAGCATTAATTTGTCCCACCAGGTCCATGAGTCCACTAAGATCACTAGGGAGTTCTTGGGAGATCAACTGGTCCTTGAACGAGTTGGTTATTTTATAGAGAAGGCATCAAAGGACTTGAAAGTCCCAGTTGGTGAATGCTGCCCTGATATAGAACTCAGTGGCATAGTCATAAGCAGTGTTTTGTGGAGCCTCAGCATGTGTTTGGCTCTAGCAGGTGTGAGTCAAAAACCTTACTCATATTCTCAGTGAAGGACCTAATGGAAGCACAGCAGGGGCTGTCGGCATCCTAAACTGCATTTTCCCCATTTGCAGCTTTGTCAGTAAGGAGAGTAATTTTATATGCCACCCTCAAATGTTTAGCCAGGAAGGGTTGGAGCTCCAGTAACAGAGAACACTGTGAGGGAAAAACGCAACAGGTTCTAGTTGAGCGTGGGTGAGGTGAGGTTCAGGCAGATGGGGTGTGCTGAGATTATAGGAGAGATGACTAATAGTTGCTGTAGCTGAGTAGATATAGAGGAGAGTGTCTGGTTTAACTGCTGGATGCTCTGCTGATGAACCCCAAGTAGGGCTCCTTGCTGGGTGATGGCCTGCCTCAGCTAATCAAAGTCTGCTTGAGTTATCATGGCCAGAGTATTGCATCCTTAAGCAATGAAAGAGGATTGTGTTGTGTTTATGTGCAGAGGATTTCCAGGGTGAAACAGGGAATTTGCTGCGATTTCGCAATGATCTAGTCAATGATGTGGCTGGGACTCCACCGACCTGAAAGCAGGGCTTAGATCAAGGGCAGATTAGACCCAATCATTACCCAATCCCAATCACTAATTCAAATCCTTTATCTACTCCTTGCCTCTTAAACAAACACACACACACACACACACACACATACGGGTTTATATGGTTAAGAGGGACAATTTCACGAAACCGGCCCGAAGGTGGTTTAGATGGACTACCCTTTCCCGAGGTCCTAGAGCTATGGGAGTGAGCTGGAAATACTCTAAAAAATCTGAAAAAAAATTGGGTCACTTCAGAGTTCAGATACACACAACAGAACTCCATACACATGACCCTGCTCCAATTGTGGTTTAAGCAGACATTTCACTTTTTGACAAATGTGTGGTGTAGGAGGACAGGAAAAAGCATTGTCCAGACAATGACATCATTTTTAAAATTAACATAAATTAACATAAATACACATTCCTGACAACACAGCATTAACAGGACAGGTCTTTTTATTTTGAACAATGTGCAATAGACTTAATCCTGAGTAAACAAAAATCCCACATTTGCCTGTGGATTTACTGCATTTTAGCATTTCCTTTGTTTTACACACTAGTCATGTTTGCTTGACATTTAAAAGTTGCAGCAGTGTACTGTCACATAAACAAGAACATTATCTTCAACAGAAGAACTTACATTAGTCTATTTGCTAAAATATCTGTTAACTACGATGAAGTATTAGGGCCACATATGAAAAAAAAGTCGACATGTCAACTTTACTCTCAACATTGAGTTAATGTCGACATGGCGAGATTAACTCAGACCGATCAATTGGCCAACAACTCAACATGCCTTGTGTAGATGATTGTCAAATTGTACTTCAGAATCAGGTTTAGCAATAAAAGAAATCCCTGCTGTTTTAACACAGAACCACATTGTGTTCATTAGTGTAAGGACACTGAAAAGGTTGTCCTGGAAACTTTGTTCAAAAGGAGAAATCATGCAAAATACAATTGGAGAACTGCTCAAGCTGCTTGATCCTGGGCAAAGACCTGCGCGGCATCTGAAGTGCAGGCAACATTGCAGCAAAAGTCCCAGTGCACTCTGGCATACGGATGCATACCTTCACATCATGTGCGTGTCTGAGATTGCAGCTGCGGAGCGGTTGCTCTCTCTCCAAACTAGTTTTGAATGTAAAGATTAAGAGTCAACATTTGATCTCAACTTTTTTTAAATTAAGTTTAATGTCGAAATGTCGATTCTAATCTCTTCATGGCAAAAAAAATAAATAAAAAATGTGTGGCCCTAATACTCTGTCATAGTTAACACAAAAAGAAACATTTTAGAAAGGTGACTTTTATAAAACGGAGGTTTCAATATAAAAACTGGGAACACAACTTTGTCTTGTACATTATCTCCTCTTTGCACCGAACAGTTGAGGGTCTCTAGCCAGTCTCCTTTATATGTAGAATATTTTTCAGTCTATCAAATTGTTTAATTATAAAGTGCATTTACATTAACCACCATTTTGCTGGGCTTACCAACAGCCACACAACAGCATATCATACAGAAACACTTTTTAACCCATATTAGCTTTCCTGTTGTTGTTATCTTAGTTACTCTTCAATATTGGAAACATGTTGATCCCCTAAAGTTTCAAAAAGCAACCAAAGTACAATTTGCACATACAAATCCAGATTTACAGATTTTGTTTCTGTGACTGCCTTTTTGCAGCTACACCTCGGTTTCTAACAAAGTCCCTTATATTTTGCACTGTTCTTTGTGCTAAGACAGACCCTTCAACCATCTTGCAATGAGTGCATTCCATTTTGGTAGCTAGTTTTCCTTTAGATATGTGATCTTTAAAATATCTCACTACTGCCTTGACCTCAGCCTTAGACCATGCTTTCTTTGGTGCTCTTCTTGCCTCATTTTCTGGACCAGCAGCTTGTCCTGTGTTTGTAGAACAGCACAAGACACAGACACAAAAGAAAATGTGTTAAGACTAGAGATGGGCATCACTTGGATTTTATCAGTATGGACACCAATGCTACTTATTGATACTTGTTCTTTTTATATGCTCTTTATCAATACTTCACTCTCTCTGGACGTCCTGGCTCTCATCAAGACCTGGATCAAACCAGGATCACCTCTATCTGTTAGCAAGTTGCACTCTTAGTAAGGTTTTTAATTGTGTTAGCTTGAATGTTAATCCTCTTCTTTTAAGTTGCTTTTGGATAAAAGCGGCTGCTAAATGCAATGTTTTAAATGTAATGATATGAACATCTAAATTGCACAACACTGCATTATAGTTTTTAATTATTTTCTATTTTATTCTTTTCAAATTAATTGTGTCTTTATATTACCTTTATATAATGTGTTTTACATAGCCTCCATGAATTTTTGATATCTTATGTAAAGGAGCTCTATAATTAATCCTGCCTTACCCTCAGAGTCAGGAACAGCCTCATTTACCGTGGATGTCACTGTTAATGTTTCTGCTGAAAACATATGGGGGGGGGGGGGGATTTAAAAAAAAAAAAAAAAGGTAAAATACACATCAACAGAAACAACTATTAAGTAAGGCAACTTACCAAAATCTTCAGTGTCATGGACCTGCTCTGTGATTGCAGACTCTGAAGCAGCAACAACAGGTTCACTAGTGCCAGACTCTGTCGCTGTCGTGAATTCCGTGGCACTATCATCAGACTCATTCTCACTGTCCTTGGCTTCAGCATCACTAAACACAATCTCATCTAGAAAATGGTGTGAATAAAAGTCAAATGAAGACACAGATAATCAAGACTACACAGTCAGAAAAAAAAGAAACTCTGATATACAAACCTTCTATTTCAATCTCATCCAGTGATTTTCCCTGCATTCTGGAAAGATGTCCTTTCTCCATTGTCAAAAGTAATTTGGAAATCTTTGCCAGCTGTGTTGTAGGAACTGGTAATCTGTAGAAATCTCGATGAACACGGATGTCATGACCCAGGAAATCTGCAACCTGATCAAGTTCATTGTTTTTTAAATTCAGGACTTGCGAGAGGGTAGCAACATGTTTTCTGAGATGTGTTGATCTGAGGTGCTCAGGGTGCTTTGCTCCACATTGGTTGGCATGAACACGCAAACAGTCCTGTCCTCTGTAATAGCTCATTGATTTGGGTCTTGCAAACAGGAAGACATTTGTGGCAAAAACATCACATTCACTCCTTTTACTAATCAGTAGTGAAAGAGCATTCACCACACTTGGTGTGAGAAGAACTGCAACCTTTCGATTTCTTTTGCCCATGATTTCAACTCGACTGAAATAGTCGCAGAGCCTTTGTTCCATCTTTGACAAACCCATTGCAACATCTTCATGGAGCTTGGTGTTGTCCCTTTCATTAAAACTTTTGAGGCGCATTTTTGATACTTCCCCAGCACGTCTTCGATTGAACACAATGATTTGTGCAAGTGTAACTTTTGCAAGTTGAGCATAGTTGTGGGGGCTAGCCACCTCCTCCAAGTTGAAAAAGGCCCTTTCTGCAGATTTCTCAAGGTACTGATGAAGAATCCGAACATCCTCAGTGAAGGGTAATGTTGATGGTTTGTTGTACTTTGCATCACTCAGTGTGTTCAACGCACCATGAGACACCAACTCAGACCACATGGAGGTATACAGCTTTTTGAATGTGTCAGTGGACTTGGCCAGTTCTTCATCTTCCGCCATGAGAGCCCTACAATGGATAAGGTCACAGATTTTGCTGAGTGTATGTCCCAATTTAAGGGCAAGGCTTGGTGTTCCATACAGTTGTTTCTCTTCATCGAATCCAGCTACTTTTTTCACAGTTTGCACCACTTTCTGGAAGTTAGCAGGTCTAACAGCCTCCTCCATGTTCTGTACTGAGAAATCTGTGCGCAGACATAACAACAAGCGACCCACTTCTCTGACCTTTTGTCTCATGTATTCATTCTTTGTAGGGTCTTGTCCATGTCTGTTGTAGAGGGACTGGGCAAACTGAATGATAGACAAGTCATTTCGCACAACTGAGGCAACGTCATCCTGTTTCATGGCTGTCAGAAGCTTCCACACACCACTTGAAATCTGGTGACTGGATGCAGTCTCTAGAGCAGCAGCCACACCCAGTACTTTGGTTCTTCCAGGTTCTTTTTCAGTATTTTCATTTTCTGGCTTGCAGGGGCATTTGCGGACATGTCTCCAAAGTTCCTTCCGAATGTACATCCCTTGACAATGTATACAGTGAATGAACTTTCCTGCCATCACTTTAGTTTTAGGTTTTCTCTTAACTTTCAGTGGTCCCGTTCCACCTTGTAAAACTCCAGTGTTATGTCTGAAATTTCCCTTATTTCTCATTTTTTCTAATAGTGTTTTCCGCTCTTTTGAGTGCTCAGGTAGGGAAAATACATGTACAACTTCAGCATGTGATGTGTGTGTTCTCAAGTGGCGGGAAATTTTGCTTTGCGGCTTACCACAAATGTAACAGTAATTTTTTATGGTCAATTGTCTTGAGTCATGATTGAGAATCTGTGCTTCATTCTTTGGCTTTTGCTTTGATGCTCCTTTGGTACAAGTACCCAAATGTGAGGTTTTATCAGCATTGGGAATTACATGATCTTCAGGCGGTGGTGGAACCTTGGATGTGCTAGGCCAAACATGGACGTCTGCGTCTGAGCCATAAGACGGTCCTTCATCGGGTATCGACTTACTAGCCATAACAGGTATGCTAGTATCTGAATCATAATCATCTTGTGACTCTGAGTCTGGGAAGTACTCCTCATCAGACAGGCTGTCAACATCCGATATTTGACCTAGTTCTGAATGTAGTACACCGTCCTGACCCGATACCAGTTCGTCCCCAGAATATTTAGAAGACTGTCGTTCCTGAAATAATGAGAAAACAAATTACATAATTGGATAGTGCAGGAGATGTTAGATATTCAAGAGACCTTAAGTAGCTACTCACCTGTGAATAGCGGTGGTAGTCATCTGTAATTCGCTTAAGGCATGTTTTATGCCAGACCCCCAAACAAACTGTAACACATTTTAAATATTTTCATTTTATGGGTCGATTAAAACGATTGTGTCATAGCAATGATTTACAGTACAGAACAACAAGAATTCAAAGATAGATTCAGGGAAACCTTTAGCATAATACCCTGATCCTGTCTACACCCAGTGAGGCAAAACTGAAGTAAGCAGCACACGTATTTTGCTTGATATGACCTCCACATTACAATCAAGTTCCCACAGCCAAAGTTGTAGTGTAAAACACCTACTTTATCATAAGACTCTAAAACATTCTCGGTTTAATAAAATGTTATTTGAGGCTGTGTACCGAGGACAAGTTTTTCGTTATGGTTTCTTTGTAAAGCAGTTGTACATACAGCATAAAATTTGGTATACTTATAAAGGCAGTCCAAAAAAAAATTGGAATATCTGGCCACTTTATTACTATTGAATTTTTAATACGGTGGCCATGGCCACCACTGACAACAGCAATTTTCCTATTAGCATGTAATATAATATATTAGTAATATAGTGAATAAAATTGAAGTCAATTAAAATCCAAGATGGTGGCCAGGATTAGCATGAAAACTTTACAAATTGGTCTAATATGGATGTCTACATCAAAGCATACATTTCTTATGAAAAATATTTAAATCTGGAAGCACCAAGACAACAGTCCCTTTTTTTAAAGTCAAGCATGCTGGTGGTAGCATCATGGTCTAAGGCTGCGTCAGTGCTCCTGACAAGTCATTAGTTTTGAAATGACACCGAAATAATAATGGACGTCTCCGAAATTTCACTGCAGCCGTTTGTCCCTAACCGCTTGTTATTCAGAATAAACTAAAAACGAGGCATTGCTGTTCTGCCTGTTGTCTTTATTTCACAGACATTCAATCACCTAGTACAGTTAGGATTCCGTTCGGCAGGCACTAATTAAATACAGGAGAGCATGGATTGGGTGATAATTCAGATCTATCTACTAATGGCTCAGTGTTCGGGGCAAAGTTATGTCAAGCGATGTCAACTTTTTCGAACAGGCCTGATTTCGCCACTTATTACTTTTTACTGGCTATTGCAGACAGCAGAGATAGGATTACATTTTTACATTCACCATAGTTACCTAAATTTCCTAAGGGATAAATAAAATACCCATCTATCTAGTTTGGGCACAATTTGGACATGTTTGTTCAGTTTTGTTGCTAGCTGTTAAGACGTTACTGGCTGTATGTTATCTTCTGAGAAAAATACATCTATTCTGCTATACAAACTGTACAATGACCCCTTTGAGTTGTAGCAACTTACTGTGGGGTACTGTACATTCGTTTATTAAATGCAACTTGATATAAATAAATGTAGTGCAATATAAAAATCCCTTCCTGAAGGTTCAGTGTTTTAATAGTTAAATGTGTCTGAGGCTGTAGACCGTGGTGATGTTGATCCACATACAACACCACATTTAAATTTCAACACAACAAATCTGACAATGGTCATACAGCTGCATCAATATGGATGCACAAACATGATCACCTTCACAGAGGAAGATTTCTTTCTTAGACAGCTTCCCTTTCAGGTGTACCTATTTTCTATGTATATCTAAGGAGTGCAAGTCCACCTACCACCCTGAACCACACACTAACACTGTACTAAATACTTCATCTTACCTTTGCACTTATAGCCTAGCCACTTGAAGGAGGATACAGGTCCCACACACTGGATGCACTTGTCCAAAGATGATACTGTTGTGCACACAAGCTCATGATTTTCACACTGTTGGTGAAAATTTATATTAATATTTAATAATGACAGATTGAATAAGATTTTAAATTCACATTTTGATATCTAGGAAATCAAAAGGGTAACCCAATATTAACATGGCATACGATATACTGTACCTTTTCTCTGCAGACAACTGGATCCATTTCACTTGAACTAATGAACTGATTCTCCTTATTTTCTGTGGTTCCCTAAGAAAGTAAAAAAGAGCAAACAAGTTAAACTATATCTGAACTGATACCTATTTTTTGCCATGTTGTGCATTCTTAATACAAACAAAAGGAAAAAGAAGGCAACATAGTATAAAGAAATACGTCCTCCCCAACTTTTTAGCTTTTACATTTGCACTGATGAAATTTGAGTAAGGTCTTCTTCTGCAGTGCATGTTTTACTACTAATGGGCTTCTAATCAGACAGATGGAACAAAGAAATATACCACACACAGATCAAATTCAGGTTGTCCAAGAACTCCTAAAAACCAAAAGGATGCCATCATCAACCCCAGCTGGAGGATGAACCCTCTTACCTGTATGGTCCTACTGAGACATACTTGGGTGGTTTACTGCTTATTTCACACAAACATTCAGACTACTAACTTTCAGTTTAAAAATCACTTCGTGAGAGAGTCCTCACAAAACACTGTCCACGTAAACCATCTCACATCCAGGTGAACACACACGTACACTCAGATCTTATACTGACCTACATTTTGAAAATCACTTTGTGAGAAAGTCCTCACAAAACACTGTCCATATAAACCATCTCACATCCAGGGGAACACACACATACACCCAGATCTTATACTGACCTACACTTTAAAAATCACTTCGTGAGAGTCCTCACAAAACACGGTCCACGTAAACCATCTTACATCCAGGTGAACACACACACATACACCCAGATCTTATACTGACCTACACTTTGAAAATCACTTCGTGAGAGTCCTCACAAAACACGGTCCATATAAACCATCTCACATCCAGGTGAACACACACATACACCCAGATCTTATACTGACCCATACTTTGAAATCACTTTGTGAGAGACTACTTAGAATTCACTGTCTATATAAACCATATCATATCTAAGTGAGTACAACCACACACAACGCCTACATCACATCTTGGTGAAATTAAAACTTTGCCACATGCATTGTAATGAAGGGCTACATTTATTTACCTTTTCCTTCTGGCTGAGTGGACCAAGCATGGGACTTGTCTGGTTGCCTTCATCCATTTCTGTCTGGCTGCTCTCAACCATCTGTAACAAATACATCATGGACGAAATAAATAAATTAATATGTGTCTGCTAAAAATGTACAAATTTAACAATCTTATTTCTCACAAAGAGCACAAGAAGAAAACTTTATTTTGAACGTCACTAGGTGATTATGTAAGGTACTGAATGCAAAATAATAATGACAGTCTATGTTTGGTGAGGTTATACATCTTAAATTCTAACTAAATATGCCACATACATTATACTAACAGATCAAATCCAAGTTGTCCAAAAATTTTTAAAAGACCAAAGAAGTGTCATATCATATCAAGTCCCTTACTTGTATGGTCCTACTAAGACATACTTGGGGGATTTACTGCTTAATTCACACAAACATTCAGATCCTATACCTGGCCTTCACTTTGAAAATCATTTCATAAAAGAGTACTTACAACACTGCCCATATAAACTATTGCATACAGGTTATCTATATAAACAATCAGATCTAAGCGACACACACAAAGCCTATGTCACATGTTGGTGGACTTAAAACTTTGCCACACGTAATGTAATGAGGGGCTACATTTCATTTACCTTTTCAGGCTCACTGAGTGGATCAAGCACTGGACTTGTCAAACTCGGGTTGCCCTCGGCCGTCCGAGCCGTCTCAGCCGGGTTGCCCTCGGCCGTCCGAGCCGTCTCAGCCGGGTTGCCCTCGGCCGTCCGAGCCGTCTCAGCCGGGTTGGTTTTAGCCACAAACTGTAGTAGATGCAGCATGGACAAACAAGATATATAAATACCCACTGGGAACGCACCATGCAAGAGGATATTTGAGATTTAAATAAATGGAACAATCCTACTTCAACAAAAAACTTGCTGTAAACCCCACTGGCTGATGGTTATAGAATGTAAGATATCAATGACAATCTATCTTTGATTATTCAAATTCCATAGTTGTGGAAGGAGAATTTCATGATGACAGCCTAATCTAAAATTCAAATACGTTTGTGGTGGCATCAGTAACAAAGAGCAAAACCTAGAGCTTGCTGTGAGAGTTACAGTGCTAACCACTGCTCCACCATGCTGCCCCCATTCACTATATGTAATTAAACACTTTAGTTTTGCTATGTACCTACTGTATGGTAGTGCAGCAGTATTTTTTCTATCTTACCTTAAACTCTCTGAGAGGACCAGCTGATGTAGCTTCAGTCCTTTCTTGCCACCGACTTGTAGAAGGCTCTGATGTGGATAACACACCATGCTGCTCCACCGTTGACCTTTCTTCAGATTCCTAATGATTTTAAAAACAATCAGACAATTGGCAACATAACCAGTCTCTTTCATATTGTATGTGCTATGTATTTTAATAAATTAAATGTCTAACATACATTAATGTGATAAAAAGCATGTTCAAACAAAAGCTACAATGACAATATACATTGTTTACTTAAATTAAAGTGTGCATGGTTAGACCATAAACCCTCTCAGAACAATCAGTGTCACAAAAAGTATTTACCACTTTGGATCTCCATGGCCAGTCTGAGTTGCCATAATTATAGGTGACCTCTTCTCCTGGACTTATGTCTCGTGTTGCAAACAAACACAAGTGTGGCTTGCCTTGCAGGGTCAAGGACTTCATCTTGGCATTGGGCTTGATATGGTTGTCATTTATTAGTCTTCCAAATGACCCATCCTCTTTGGCCGCATCCACACTACCAAAGCAAAAGGAGCACAAAAATCATTTATACTTAAGCAAATTTAAGTTGGCATAATATAAATTAAAATTTTTAATACTTTATTTAAGTTCACAAAACCATTTCTTTTAGTTAAATCACATTATCTGACACTATACTGTACATTTATACCTTCATTCCAGACTCTAAGATCCTTCATTCAACAATATTTGTGTTTACTAAACCAAAAGCAATGTCATTTTAATGACAAAGCGATAGCATAATACGCACCACCAGAGTTTTCCATCAAAGTGGAACTCAAACATGAACACCTTAAGCTTGTAATGGTAAAGTCTCTGTCTTCTTTCACATTCTTGCTTGCTTATAAGTTCGCCTCGATATTCCAAAAGAAAGTCGCCTTTTTCAAATGGAGCAGTGGTGAAGATGCCACGACCTGGTTAATACACAACAAACGGTAAAAAAAAAAAGTAAGGTGATGTATTTAATATTAATTAAATCAGGGCATTCAACTTACCTTTGTATGCACTGATGAATTTGATGTCAAATCCTGCTTTGTCCCTTTCAGCACTTGCGTAAAATAGCGCATCCTGCTTCGGATTAACCCGTCTTCGCCTTTTCATACTGTCTGGTATGCGTCACAGGCCCGCAAGACAAAATAATCAGGATTGTGTTCATTGCAGGACAAGCATGAGCTACACACAAAAATCTATGGCAGTGTACAAAGAGTAATCTACTAAAAAAAAAAAAAAAAAAAAAAAAAAATCGAGGCAGAACACTGTTCTCATAACTGCACCTTTCATATGTTTTAAATGCACAAAAACATTTTATGAACTACAAATTATTTAATATTAAAATTGACATTAACAAGTGCTAGGAATTGTAAAATGACTACAGTGATGACAGTACATCATTCCATCTTTCATTGTTAGTTTATTATTTAAGATCTCAGCCAGACCTAGACTTAAAAAAAAATATGCACCTCTAACTCTACAGTGCACAGCTGTTGATACTTTTGTTGTTTTGTTGATGGGTATTTTAATGAAAAATAAAACCACACCATAGGGCAGTGCTATTTAGCACTTTAATTATTAGTACTTATAGTAGCCACAGGTGGACATAAACATACAAAATGAAAACCTGGATTGTCAGTTACTTTATCTCTCCTCCTCTCTGTCAGCATGAAGAAATGGCTGAGTTTCAATGCCCTCCCTGAGCTCTCTCGACACGCCGTTTAGTGAGTGAGTCTGTAAGGCTGTGTGCTTGATTGGGACAGCACCTGTAACTAATCATTCAATTAACAACACTAAAGTCAAGCTGCAACCACGCTTTTGTTTCTCGGTAACTTTAGCTTGTTAACATGAGCAATAAACCACGG
>JAOVVB010036148.1:0-15353 GCA_028570985.1 Heterobranchus longifilis
AAAGGAAAGGAAAGGAAAGGAAAGGAGAGGAGAGGAAAGGAAAGGAAAGGAAGGGAAGGAAAGGAAAGGAAAGGAAAGGAAAGGAATGGAAGGAATGGAAAGGAAAGGAAAGGAAAGGAAAGGAAAGGAGAGGAGAGGAGAGGAAAGGAAAGGAGAGGAGAGGAGAGGAAAGGAAAGGAAAGGAAAGGAAAGGAAAGGAAAGGAAAGGAAAGGAAAGGAAAGGAAAGGAAAGAAAGGAAAGGAAAGGAAAGGAAAGAAAGGAAAGGAAAGGAAAGAAAGGAAAGGAAAGGAAGAATGTAGGTGAGGAAAGGAAATCTAATCCCAGGTGATCCTTGTTTTCTACAGTTAGGAAAGTGGAAAGGAAAGAAAAGAGTTTATCTTTATCCAGATCATGTATGTTATATGTGGCCACTCAGGAGGAGACGAAGGAAAAGAAAAAAACATAGCTCAGTGTTTATGGGGTGCAACGGTTCAACAAACCCACAGTTCAGTTTGTATTGCGACCACCAAACCTACGGAAATGCATTGCAAAAAGACAAAAATGAATAATAATAAAATATTATTATTATTATTATTATTTTAAAGAAATTAAATAAATTGACACCTTTTCTCATCTCACAATTACGAAAAAATATCTCGGAATTACGAGAAAAATATCTCGGAATTATGAGATCCTGATCTCATTATTAGGAGATCTCATAATTACAAGGTATTTTATTATAAATATGGGATAAGGTCTCCATTTCTTTTCTTTTGTGAATGCAATACACTTACGTAACATACAAACGTTTGATATGAAACCAGACCTACGCCCTTGGGTGAAACCATCCTTAGATTGAGCCAAGAAGGAAAAAGAAGAGAAAGATGTCGGTAAGTTAAGGATCTGTACTGAGGTGATCCACGGTTTGAATCTTGGGTAGATGTAAAGGAGAGAAGGAAAGGAAAGAGGTGAGGAAGAGACGACTGAAAGAAAAGGGCTAGTGTTTAATATATCTGTGATTTACAGGTGAGCTCATCCTCAGACTGAGAGAAGAAAGAAAGGAAAGCTTTATCTTAGATTCAACTACGAAGGACAGGAATACAGTATATGCCCAATACACCAGAATGCCTTTTAACTCAATCATCAACTCAACCCCCACCACACAAACACTCTCTCCCCCTCTCTCTTTCTCACACATACACACTCTCACACTCTATATCACGTATTTGTGCTGTCCTTGTGACAGAGGATACAATGCTATCTCTGATGTCTAATCCACAGCAGCGTGGGGATACTGGAAGGCTCATGACACAAATTGAACATTTCAACATGGTGTGCAAGAGTGCAAGGACCAGACTTACCCTATCAGAAATCTAAATGACGTGTCCTTTGTGCCAATTCCAGTGTACGTTCAGGAAATGGAACACGGGATTGTGGGAGACATCTATTTTATGTTCTAAACCCTTCAATAAAACTCTCCCTTCTTTTATCCCCACCACCTCGGCGATAACAAAGGAGGTTCTCTGTTTGTGGAGCCGACTGTGCCTTCAGTTTGATGCATTGAGACATTAGCATTTAGATAACCCCTCTGAATATAGGATGTGAGGGAATGGAAAACAGGAACCGAATAAATACTGTGAATAATCAGAAGTTACAATTTGAATTAACATAAGTTTGTCTTTTATCCTTCAGAATAAGAAAAAGCCGGTAACAACAAGTGAAACATCTGGTTTGTTTTGCTCACGTGGCATCCTGCTTTCAGACTGGGACAAAACTGAGAAGGGACACAAATAAAAAAAATTAAAAAGAGGGTATTTCTGTATGATGGCTGAGGCTAAACTTGACTAATGCTGTGATTTAATTTTCACTTTAATCAAATCACAGATGATTTGCAGTCATAAATCATGTTTCCTCCTTTTGACTGATACAACATCCAGTCAAAGTAGAATATAGGTTATTATTAAAAGGTATGAAACCTTTAATACTAAAAGAAAAAATACCTGTCTCCTAAAATTATGTTCTTTAAACAATTTGCAAGAAAAGCTGCCTGGACTTTAATCAACATAACGATGAAACCTTCACACTGAATGTAACTGTCGTCCTATTTCATTTGTTATTCCCACAAGTTTCCATTTTGGGAAAAAAATGCATATTCCCTTTCATGCAGAAAGTTAGACAAGAAGAACAATATCCCTCTGACATGTACGTTAAATATGAAGCTACGTCAGGAGGGAATTGGCCGAGCTTCGAGCTAAGACTGTGAGCAGGGGGAAACCGCGAGCACGGCTCTGTCCAAAAGTAGTCTCGTGTAGCCAGACTTCTCTCCACAGCGCTGCTGGGGGAAAGTCTGGATTAAATGCGCTTTCACTCATGGATAGTGAAAAAAACTCTCTGGCCTGTTTGTATTTCCTTAAACCAATCACAATCGTCCTGGGCGGAGCCACGTCCCGACGGTGCATCTGCAAAATAGTGTCGTGGAAACCCGTTTCTGTGTAATACCGCCACGAAAATGATGTAAACATATTATTTGTAGATCTTTACAATCATTCACTGAAAGAACAGAGCAGGTCTGTCTTATTACACCATCCAAGTCTTCGAAACGCGAAAGCTCGGAGGTTGTCGTTTGTTTCCTGTAGAGAAGAGACTTTCAGAATGGGAATATGGATACGGACTTCCTGTGCAGACAGGAAGTCAGGCTTTATCGCAGTACTGTTGGGTAAGCCCACTAGACTAATAACTAACAAGCAATCCAAGTTATTTTGTTTGCAAAACAAGCTCCTTTTTTCAAGAATGGCTCAGAACTGGACAGATTCAGAAATAAGGATCTCGAAAAAATATAACTTGTCTCGCAAACTTGTTGAATATTATACATTACAAGAATATAGGCACCAGACAAAAACAGCTCCTCGCCCACCCATGTTCCTGAAAATAATAACAGACATCTTCCACCACGTACATGCAGCTTTGCTCCATCTGTTGAGTTTCATGACAGTCCAGTCGCCAGAATAAAATGTTGGCATTGTACGTTTCTGCAAACCGCAGATAAGTAACATTTGTACGTTTCATCCGTATCATATCAACGATTCTGTCGCGACGTGATTCAGATCACGTGTGTATGATCGTCTCATCAGGAGGAGGAGGGGACGGTGGATGGCGTGTAACCTGGGCGAGAAGGCTGTCATCGTTTGGCATGTAAAAAGCAACTCAATAAACATTTGGGAAGATAAAAAAGTGCGACTTACCACAAGCTGACTTTGATATCCGCTACACATGACACACACAAATGTTACATATCGTTTGCAGAAGTGTACGATGCCAACATTTATTCTGGCGTTTAGGTTGTTTCTGACGGTTAGCATCTGTATAAGCATACCGCCTCATCTTTTCCGGCACGGCCATGGCATGTGTGAGAAGATAACGCTGTTTAACCCCGTGTAGAAACACACGGCCACATGCCAGGATGAATGTGTGGCATAATCTGCACAGACCTTGGTATGCTCTTTGCTTCTGGTGGAGGACTTTACTCTTCTATTTTATTAAATGCATAAACAGGCTTTTCATAATCCAACACACTTGACCAAGGTTCATGTGTAAAATGGACTGTAATGATAAAAAGAGTATGGTTGGGTATTAACTATAAAACTCTTTCTTCAGAAAGAAGGTTTGCGGCAACTCAAGATTCACGCAGACGCTCCGGACGTATGAATAGATAAACAAACCACAAGTGCAAAGATTTTGCAGTAATCGCCAATAAATATGTTCTGTTAGCGTCTGGCCATGAGGTCCATTAGTTGTCGGCACAGTGAGTTAAAATGAGTGAGTGAAAAGCGTGCGATGGAACAGATGCAGTTGCCTGGCTGCTTATTTTAGTTCCTCACAGTGGATGTTTTTCCCATCTCTGTTCTTCCAGGGCTTCATGCCATTGATCTAAAATCCAGCATACATAAGCATATCTAAGGCAAACTTTTATTTTTGAAGATTTGGAGATGGAAAGTTGTGAATAGGAGAAAATAAATATAATATAATACATGTTATTTTGGGAGCTCGAAATGTAAGAATCTTGAAATCGTGGGATTTCATGACTCACATGGTTAAAAATAAAGTATATTTCCCATTCAAGTATTAAATAAATGTTGTTGATAAGAGAATTCAGGGTATATAATTATCTAAATTGAACATACACTCTTGGACCTTTATGTCTGGCCTTTGCTTAAATCATCTTACAGAAAGCATGACTTGAATTTTCATCAACATGTGCGTAACCCGTAGCAACAGATTTGCAACAGACATTGACTGGGCTTGCTGAGGCAGAGGCAGCTGTGTTTTATAATGCAGTTTGCATTCTCTGTTCCCCATTAAATCCATTCCTCGGGACAGACTTCAACTTGTGACCCCTCTATTAGCCCCCGTGCACCCGGGCTGGTGATTAGAGGAACATTAGGAAATTAAAGGCAAATTGCATTACCAGAGAAACAGATGGAGGTGCTGCTGAGGACCCAACATACAGGACACGGAACCTGCTGATGCTCAGACTTTCCACTCTTTCATCGGCCAATGTATGATGCTAAATGTCACCCCCAGGTAGCAATTTCTCAGGTGGCACATTCTGATGAAGGATAAGGCCTTTTAGTCGTGCCACAGTGTTTTAATCTCAAAGTTTGGTTCTGTGTATGGAAAGACTTTAATGTTATTTCAGCCCTCAAACTACTCAAGCATATTAATTAGATGTGAATAACTTCATAACACACAAAAAAACAACTGTGTTTACACACACTCTGGGGTTTTCAGGAAATATGTTCCTCAACTGTAACTATTTTAATCAGACACAAATGTGATGAAGCAGCTGAATAGAGTAAATTGACCTCTGGGAGAATTAATTTGTTTAGAAGAATTTATTTAGAAGATTTTCTTCATGTAATTGAGAGGGCTGGACCCGAATATTTGACTATTTGTATATTTGTTTGTCCCAATTCTGGGATTCAGATATTAGTTCTTCTTTTTCAATACTGTAGAATAAAATGCCTTAACTTAAACCAAAAGACACGTGTTGCAGTGCAGTGTTTCCATTTCAGCCCAGAGTGAGAGTCGGGTGCTGTTATAGAGCATCTTTGTTTTCACAGAGAGCAGGGCTTTGCACACACAGTCTGGCAGTTAATCAGTCTGCTAACTTGTTGCTCTTGCTCCTAATAAAAGCTGCTCTGTTTCAACACTGCTGAAAAATTAACTGTGGTGATTTGTTGCGATTAAGCTTTGAGCAGTAGGAAGTCTACTAGCTGCTAGGATAATTCATGCAGTGGAAACACTAAAGCGCTATCCCACCCATCTCTGCTGAGAACGGAGATATGAGTAGAGATTCTGCACCATCAAATATTCGATTATTTGCTGCTGATTTCTTCAGAATACCCAGAGATTCGGGCCGGCGGCAGTAATTGGAGTGGATGAGACAAAATATAAAGACGCGGGTTTCAGTGAGGAAAGTGCTCGACCAGTCTTTCAAATGATTAATCTCTCTGAGTCTTGTGTCCTCCCCACCTTGACCTGGTGTGCATGCTTCATGTAGGAGGCAAACTATAAATTGCTACATCTAATATACATAAACACGTTAGAGTGCATTTGGTGCTCTTGAATATCTTTGGAAACTCATCACATCGTGTCCTATTACTTCAGCGGTGGCTTTTAGTTCCTCAGGCAAAAAAAAAAAGGTGCAATTGGACTCATAAAGTCAATTTAAGACATAGTATATGGTCTCCAATCTATTTGACCTTAAATCTTAAGAGATCGACTCGATTTTAACCACTGTCATAAATTAGGAAATAAAAGCACCTACAAGTTTAGCCTACATAATTTATTCCCAATTTTCTCCCCTGATTGTCCATTCCCCTTCTGGGATAGCTTATGAGACATATTAATATTTTAAATGTTGCCCCAGTAGAGATAGGGCTCATTGCTCATCCTCAGATGACACGAGCCTGGTAATGAAAGGTGGCCTTTGAGCTCTGGAGGTAAGAGCCTGTATCACGTGCACCCATGCTGAACGAGAAGATGCTTTTTATGACTGAATTAACATAGGCGTACCCATGGCGAGGTTTAATTCACTAACAAAATACTCCATCTAGCTGTTCTACTGCATGTATTTCTCTGCTTGACTGTGCTCTTCAAAAAGTGTGTTGCTGCTTAGTTTCCCCCTCCGACTCACAGGGAACAGAATATCTTAAGTTGTATAGTTCTGCGCTTTTATATTTCACAGAAACTAATAAATATGTATTTTTTTGTACACTCACTCTTGGCCGGCTCAGTGCCTGGAGATATGGGAGTTGTGCTGGTGCTTTGACAGTGTGACAGGTTTAGTGCTGGAGGATTGTCAGATGTCTCTCTTGCCAAATATCGTCCTCAGTATCTACTCACAGATTTCCCCCGAGCCCACGTCTTCACGAATACGAGTCGCACACAGGAGCACCACCAAGGTGACATTTGTAAACAAATGTCACGGATTAATGTAATTATGGCTTCCATTATTTTATATCTGTGTGTGTGTATATAATTCTATACCCGTATATCAGATAGAAGCTGCCAACATTTAAGTAGCTTGAATGACGAAGGTGAAAACATGGCTAGCACCATACACTGTTTGTATTGAGCTGTTTCCTTTACATCTATTCAGATTTCAATTTAAGATGCAACGTCCCGTGGTCTGATAGTAAGTGATTTTTCCCTGCAGCAACTTTATTCCCATCTTTCTGTCACATTGACATCAGATCCCCTTTTGACAGCATGCAGATTTAGGAAAAAAAAAGAACATTTATTTCACATAGATACTTGCTGTGCATGTCTCAAACTGCAAAGAAAAGACAGTTTGATTATACCTACTCTCGCTATGACCTTAATAAGTCAAAATGTGCAATACATATTTTGTCTGCCAACATCATCACATTAGAGAGTCGTTGGAGCTTCGCTAACATCTTAGCAAACAGCACATTTACACATTTATTTGCAGCCCAGTTTCTGGTCACATAATAAATGTATGTAGGCTATATATATATATATATATATATATATATATATATATATATCCTTGACCTCGCCAAGATAGGGTCACTTATGCAGCAGCGTCCAACACATAACAGGACGACAACAACAACAACAACAGCAGCAGCAGCTCACAACAGCAACAATCGGCACGACAAAATACCTTAAAAGATCAAGTGTTTGTTAGTTAATTGAAGCAACTTGCAGCTCGCAGTGACCTCGTCCCTTATTCTAAGTTTAAAATATCCAATATCTATCTGCCTTTTAGCTGCGTTTTAGTTCCCACAAACTCCTGAAAAAATAATGTGTCTGCTTCTGAAGCTTCTGGAGGAACTAACGTTGTGGACCATAACAAAGATTTCCACTGAGGACAACGTCGCCCTCGCTTTTATTGTTTCAGGTTGATTTTCTTACTAAACAGTGTTTTCTTAACTGTCCAGCCACCACAATCCAGATGACAGAAGATTTGAGTTGGTGGTTAATAAATGTTGATATTCTAGTCGCCGTCAGTTATTATGACTGAAAAAAGGTGCTATATTTAAACTACACTAAAGGTAAACTACATTTGTTGGGGGGTTAACAATGCATTCATTTATATTTATATTTTATTCATATAATATTGATGTTAGGATTGCACATGAAATATTTAACCACCACAGTGCACATGAGCTATCAGAAAGTGTCAGGTTTAATACACAAAACTAAAAATGATTTTAAGTCGTGTTACAATAAATCGGTTTACAGTGCTTTTTCTTTCATTATGGAAAGAACAATTTTATCAATATGTGTGATTTGATAAATTAACAAAACCTAGTGAACCTACAACCTTGTGTCATAAAACTAATCCCACAAGTTAAAAGTACAAAGTTTTGTAGAGCTGCAGAGGCTTTTAATTCTGAGCGTTTGTCATATTTGTACATGTATTTTTTTATGTAAACATATTGTTTAGTGGAGCTTTAAGGTCAAATGCTGCATGCACAGTCTTGAGTATTGTCCTTATCAGGATATTGCAGTTCATGTAAACACTTTATATATATGGCAGGAATAAATTGTTCTGCTATAAAACACACACATCCGGTCCAGTCTGCTGTGAGCAGTGTGGACGCTGAGCCTCAAACATCAGTGAGCATAAAACCTCATATTTGAAAAACAAAGGATGTTCCTACTGTGTGGCCATGCTTGCAGCACATTTTAGGGATCTAGGTGTACTTGAATCCAAGTGTATGTTCCACATTTATCTCAACATCTTACGTGACAATAGCGGGGACTCATTTCCATAAAACGAAAGGAAATGAAAACAAGTGGGTATGATATTAAAAGATCCTTCTGTGAACAAACAGTTTATATATTCAACCTTTTTTTTCTGCAGTTCTATGAGTGCACTGAACAAATACATTAAAGCCACATCTGCTGCAGTACTCAGTGTGCGAACAAATTAAATAATGTCAGGTTAAAGAGAGTCAAAATTGAAAAACGTGTCTTATTTTACACTCTGGAATATATTTCTCCAGCTCAGTCACCAGAATACAATGTTGGCATTGTACGTTTCTGCAAACTACAGATGTGTAACATTTGTACGTGTTTCATACATATCAACGTTTCTAAAGTGATGTGGTGATGATCACATGTATGTGATCTGAGTTTGTCGTCAGGAGGAGGGGGGGGGGGGGCAATGGATGGAGTGAAACCTGGATGAGGCGGTTGCTGAGCAGCAGTCAGCAGCTCACTGTTTGAGATCAACAAAACCGGGTGTTTTTTAACGAGAGTTGGGGACAATAACCGTTGATTTTTGTTATTTACGCTGATTATGCAACTTATGTAATTTGCACAAGAAACAACCTCATTTTAACCCAAATCCTGATGTTTTTCCTCAAATTTGCTGCCTAAACTTTTGTTTGAATTCACAATACTACGACTGTAGTGGAGCATCGTAGTTTGGCAGGTAAAAGTGTCAAAACGTACAATGCCTGCATTTACTGGACTGGGCTGGTTTCTCATGTTGGAGTGGAACAGATGTCCCACAGCTGCAGGCAGAGCTGAGGACGTCATTCTGTATCACAGCAGTCGTGGAAGTTACGGAAAGAGACTCCCACTTTGAATGTGGTAGTCGTCTCTGCAGAAGCTCCCATTACTGGACCGTCAGCTGAGAGTAACATTGTCATGCTGTCACACTCTGGATGTTACTAAATAACTCTGTTTTGATGCAGGAAGAGAGCTGAAGCAAGACGTATTTTGAAAGCAGCAATTTATATCCATCTTCTGAACTTTGAAGGGCGCACTGAGAATTTTTTTCTTTTGTTTTCTCCGTTCCGCCCCGTCCTCGTTCGTCAACCCTTCTTTTTTTTTTATTATTATCTGAGCCCAGAAGGACAGGCTCTGATAATGATGATTGACCCAGTATGTGGGTTTCAAGTTCTCATAGATAATTCTTCCTCTCTTCCTCTGTTCGTGATTAGGTATCTGGCACGTGGCGACAAGAACAGTGCCCAGAAATTTGATTGTGTTAACGCGATTGGGGTGAGGTCGGGGGACTGCAAAGACCCATGGAAATCACCACACAGGGATAAGTGACGGCTTCAAAGTAAATCAAACTGAAAATACCCTTCTTTCCTTCACATGTCGCTGCCGTGATTTCAAGCCATTTTATGGGGTTTTAAGACACATCAGAGGAGGCTGTTTACTGCTCTCTTTCTCCCTCCCTTTCTCTCACTATTTCCCTGTGTGTGTGTGTGTGTGTGTGTGTGTGTGTGTGTGTGTGTGTGTGTGTGTGTGTGTGTGTGTGTGTGTGTGTGTGTTTTAATCTTTCGGTATCTCACGATTCATTTCAATGTCAATTCTCGATTCTCGATTCAGTACCTACGGGTGTAAATTTCAGGATGTACCCCATCAGTCTGCTGTCCACTAATAAAGGCGGTGTTGTAAATTATGGCATGAAAGCACAGTAAAGTGTATATTAGTTTATATAGTTTTTATATTTGAAAAATGTATATCAACTGATTGCAAACCTAAGAGAAAATGTAACATTTATTCATGCTAAACTTATGCCAAATTATCACTTTTTAATATTTATTTTGTATTTCTCAATTCTCGGTGACTTCAAGTTATATAAAAAATAAATACACTGCCTGTTACAAACATTTTAAATGTGCTATATAAATAAACTTTGACGTGACTTGACATCAATAAAAAAGGTAGGCTTAGGCTACTTACTGTCCATCAGTAGCAACATCTTGTTCATTTTGTAAAAAAAAAATATATATAAATCGATTTTTGGAAGTTTTGAATTAAGAATCTTTGAACTTAAGAATCTCGATTCTTACACCAACCCCTAGTGTGTGTGTGTGTGTGTGTGTGACTCTGGTTGATCTCTGTCAGAAACTTTGGTCCTTAGGCATTTTCCTGGCACATATTCTCAGTGCATAGGGCCATTGTATTAAAGTATTAAGTCTCTATCTGTCCCAGAGAACGATCTAATAGCCAATTTCATGCAAGAATGATGACGACAAAAGTGGAGGGTTATTAGTGGAAAGGAGAATAGTTTGGTGTCACACCTCAGGGATCTTTGATAAAAAGTGAACAGGGATAACTATGGGCAGTGGCAGAGCTGTAAGACAATGGCACCAGCTCCTTGTATCTTGGCGATAAAGTAAACAAACCCACAACAAGGCAGAGGCATGTCGTTCAGATTAACACACACACACACACACACACACACACACACACACACACACACACACACAGAAAAAGGATTGACAGTCTTATTTGTGTTGGAGCTTACCCACGCAGAGCTATGGACCGGGTTGACATTTCAAATGTTTACATCAAAGCATAAAGCGCCGTGCCTGCGTGGATGAGTGGTACACCCATTAGCCTCTTTACATATGTCAACATTCCCAGGAAGAGCACACAGAACAAAGAAAAACACTGTTCAGGGTACTTAAAAAGGAGGTTCTTCTTCAAAGTAGACAAATGAAAGAAAGGGGCGAATAAGCATGTAACAAGGAAGAGACACTTAAAGAAAGCTTTCACATTTTGCAAGAAAGATGCTTTGCTCCTCCACCCCTACCCCAAACTATTTGATGTCTTTCAGATACTGACAAAACTGTCTAGTGGGCCACATTGTTTCTCAGAACACAGTGCGTCTGAGCTGATCTGATCACAAGTGAAGAGCCCTAAAACATGTTTTGATTGCAACCGAATGATCTCCTGGGTGAAAGTCCTGTCTTTGTTTGACCAATCCATCCACCCCGACTTCCTCCCTATGTGGACTTATGCTGACTTATGCTGACTTACACTCACTTATGCTGACTTATGCTGACTTACACTCACTTATGCTGACTTACACTCACTTATGATGACTTATGCTGATTTACACTCACTTATGCTGATTTACACTGACTTATGCTGACTTATGCTGATTTACATGGACTTAGACTCACTTACGCTCACTTACTCTGACTTACGCTTACGCTCACTTATGCTCACTTACGCTGACTTGCGCTCACTTACTCTGACTTACACTGACTTATGCTGACTTACGCTGATTTACACTCACTTATGCTGACTTACGCTGACTTGCGCTCACTTACTCTGACTTACGCTCACTTATGCTCACTTATGCTGATTTACATGGACTTAGACTCACTTACGCTCACTTACGCTGACTTGCGCTCACTTACTCTGACTTACACTGACTTATGCTGACTTATGCTGATTTACGCTCACTTACTCTGACTTACGCTCACGCTCACTTATGCTCACTTACTCTGACTTGCGCTCACTTACGTGGACTTATGTGGACTTATAAAATGTATTTCTGATACGTCAAAGACAAACAGAATCCAGGACCAAATATGTTTCCCTCAAAACGTAATTGAGAATACAGTTTCATAGTGTGGGAACATCATTTTTAGGAGACAGGGCTGGTCTTCTTTGAATTATACACTATGGCTTTGGGGGGTCTTTTTTCGGGAGATGGAAGGGATGAGGTGTGGTTGGAATAAAAAGCATTGCCGAGTTGAGGGGAAAGGAGACTTTATTAAGATATCTTCACCACTAGGTGACAAGGTTGGGCTGTTTGTCACTTTGTAGAACATTTGTTATGGCAGGGTGTTTCCTACATCAACTCTCCTGTTTTTGTGTTTGACAAAAAGTCTTCACTGCATGCTGATGGACAGAGGGGATACTCTTTAATGCATAGCTTTAATGCATGGCAGAAATGATGAGCGAGAGGCTGCAGAACTGAACGCACTGGCAGGAGGTGAGCTCCACACTGCATAGAGTGGCCACTGAAAAACACATATCTGACACCAAAGTCACACACAAGTATGCATTATGCATTAAAAACACCCACCACATGTCCAGATGATGGGCCATCAATACAGTATGTTAAGAGAAGTTGACACCACGCATCACATTTATTTTAATTATTTAACATTTTTGGCAAACACAAGAAAGAGGTGAAAATAATCCTCTCTTTAATTTTTGATAAAGAGCTGTTTATTAAGCGGTTACAGCTTGGCGTGTTGGAGACTTTCTCTCCAGACAGCTGTTCCAAAGAGCGCATGGTTAAATATCAACACACACATATTAATTACTGTCTATAAATTAAAGTTTGGTTCTCTGTGACGTGCAGAAGAGAGAGAGAGAGAGAAAGCTGCTCACTCTGTGGTGCCTGTGTGTGAAATATCCCCTGACAGTCAGGGAGTCCTGTGAATGTAATCCATATATAACAGACAGATATTTATCCTATATGTCTGAGCAAGTAAAACATGTAAACAAAACAAGTTTGAACATGTTTTTATCCTGGCCTCAGTCCTGCAACAGTTTGCACACCGATATTCAGCAAAGCTCTCTGTGGTTTTGAAATGTAGCCTATCAACAGCTCCAATACATTGTAACAATTCTGCTTCTTTGTTACTGAGTGTGTATTTGCATACGTCTCGCTCTGTGGGCGACTAATCATCACGAGTGGCTGCCATTGTAGTGTCGAAGTCTGAAAGCAAATGCGTCTCTGACCTTTTTGAAAATATAGCACCAAAGGAAAATGAAATACACTCATGAGTGGTCACTAGAGATTAATGTGGATGATCTCTTGATGATATCTTGATATGATCTGAATGCAGGACAGTAAGTCTGAACAAGGCCTTAAACGTCTCTTATTGTTCCAACATATGCGAGTGCATTCATGTCAGGATGTAAGAGCAGAAGAAGAGTGGGGTGAGATAATGGATGTCTATCTCCAATCTCTTCTCTGAAATGAAGACCAATTATTTTCATCTTTTCAGAGGGCAGTAACCATCATGATCAATGCAACACAATGCCATCATTAAAAAAGAGGATTAAAGCCATAAGTGACTACTTTGAAGGGCACAAACCATTCTTTGGTTTGTGACACAGATATCTCTGTTATGTGGGAGTTTTATTAGCATCTCAGCAATTGTATTTGTCTTCAGATATCAGAGGTGAGCGTGGTTTGGACCACAAGTGTTTGTTCTGCAAGCATTTATCATGAATAATGAAATATACCCAGAGACGTACAAGTCATGTAGGCTTGTGACTTTAAAAAAACATAGAAATAGACACAAACAGCAACTATTACCCTGTATGACTTCATGAAGTCCACCATCACTTAAAGCCAGGAGACCAAACAGTCAAACAGAAGCAAACATTAGTTACCAGCTGCAACAGCGACACTCGTATTGTTTTCACCTTTTGTGTGATGTGTGTATCATCGTGGTAAACTGTGCAGTTGAGATGAAAATGAAGGCAGAGTACATACTTCTATACTTTTGGTGTACATATGTAAAGCCTGTAGCTGATAATAATGCCTGCATTTAAATGTATGTTACAGTTTTGTTCCCAGATCATCAAAATGGCTGCAGATGAAACTGTCTTTGTGTTGTCATCTGCAGTCAGATGATCAGAGGTCAGAGGTCAGAGTGCAGAGGGAACACTATTCACTGGGGAGCAGCGTGACAGACACTACAGTATTTCTTGAGGAGTGAGTTTTTAGATGTGTACTTTAGCAGAAGATTATCTGTTTAATTCTACAAAGAGAAGGAAGGTTATCGTGGTGCCAGGAGGGTGAAAGGTCAAGTGAGAGCGGAGCATGAAGATTATGGAGATCACACCAACAACTTTAAATTCCATATTAGTACAGTCCAGAATCTGTGTCTTGGTCTTTCAACAGAGGGTGCCACAATGCAATTATTGTTTAGCCTTTGATTTTGCATAAATCTTTGTGCACACTTTATATCTACTAGAATTACAAGAATTTAGCTTAGAGACGTTTGGAGATCTTTTAGATTTTAACCAGGGTCAAATAAAATAATAGTAATAATAATAATAAAAAAACCAGCACAGTTAACCGCAGCATACAAACACCCTGTTCTGTATAAAGTGAGTGGGCAACTCTCAGTTGTACAAAGAACAGCGTGAAATGCAGCTGCTGTCTGTCTGAGAGAGAGCTGACAGGATTTCAGAGCGTGGAGAATGGAAATAAGAAGTGCCACTGGAAGTGGCTGGTTCCTTCCTGGAGGAGTTATTGGTGTCTTCTGTCTGCCTCTGATTACCTTGCCAGCCCAATTTCTACAATTCCATGTCTATTTACTCCCCCATTTTTATTTACATGGATCTTTTATAGGCCATTTCTCTTCAATTCCTTAAAACAATTTGGGTATAAACAAGTGTACTTCTGCATGTGGCGACTAACTGAAGATAAAGCAAATCTTCAGTCACGCTGCTGGTCCTCATCTGTTTTATTTCATTTGTTTCTTTGTTCTTGTTTTGTATATACAAGTGGAGATTGTCAGTCGTACAGAATTTGTTGTATTTGTTGTATACAGATTAATGTTGAAAAGTGTTTGTTTGTGTCTGTTTGATGGATAAAGCTGCAGTGATTTCATGCCTATACCATATCATCGCTGAAACCTCGTATCTCCATATTTTGTCTTTTTTATTTCTTTCCATAAATCAATGCTATTGGTCACCCTTTAAGTATGTAAATATTTAACCAGTGAAAAGTATTAAAAAGAGCTTGGGATTAAATCTCGTAACTACGTTGGATCCTCAAACTGTCGCTAAACTTCCCTTCACAGATCGTTCTCATTAACTCGTCAAACACTGACACTTTGTCACGACCCTCAGAGCTGCTGCAGCTGACGTCATGTGACGTAGTGTCACAGTAAGAGCGGAAAGACCAAGAGTCACTGTTGACGTATGTTGACATTAATTAATTGATTAATGCAATCTTATTTTTTATTTTGTAATTACACTTTCATCGGTTAATAGCACATTCATATATTACACATTCCTGTCAGTATTCTCTGTATATATTCTCTAAATT
>JAOVVB010036182.1:0-15352 GCA_028570985.1 Heterobranchus longifilis
TCTCTTTAAGCCCCCCTTCTGAAAAAGCCCAGTGTGCTCTAATTGGTCAGTGTTTCCGGGTCTGTCGCATCTGAGCTCTCAGCGTCTCTGCACCGTCACTGCAGCCGGAGAATGACTGTAACGGCACTTTCTACCATCTATATAGTATAGTTGTGACATCACAACCTTACAGAAGTTCTGGCGGCTCGTTTAAAGGCACAGCTTCTGAATACGGGCTGTGTGCATTTCTCCGTGGATTGAGCATTTTGATACTTAGACAGTATTTATACCATGACGTGCTTTATAATTTTTTTTAAATGCATGGAAATCTCACTTTTTACAATATGGGACTTTTAAAGCATGTTGCTAAAAAAGTAAAAATGACCATTTAATTGAAGATTCTCTAATCTGAGGTGCAACAACAGTGGATGCAATGGATACATTGTATTTCAGTTTAATGCTTCCACTCTCCAGCTAACACTTCGTCTCATTGACCTCCCGTTTAAACCGAGCAGAGCTGCAGTAGCTAAGAAGTAATAAAGAAACAGCGACCCGAGCGGTTTCAATGCGAGACCTCCTCCCCGCCACCCTGCTGCCCCCGTCCGGACGCGACACCGTGCTGCCTTGTGGTCACAGTAAACGAGATGCACGGGCATAGACCAAGCCCGCCTCGCTTTCATTGGCTGCCAACAGCCTTTGCCCTGGTCTCCCGGGCAACAGTTCACAGCTGACCACAGGGCTGAGGGGGCATCAGAGAGAAAGAGCTAAACAGTGTGTGATTGATATTCCCCAGAGCTGAAACAAGGTAGCGTTTTTACGTCTCGGCTGCTTTTATACATACTGACCGCCGCTGCTGCTGCTGGAGCGGACACCCTGACACATATAACCCCACTTCCTGCTCACTGGAATCATAAAAACCCATCATCATAAAAATCCAGCGCTCTTGCGCTTCATGCAGATTTTTTTTACAACATCTGATTGCCTTCTAAAAGTTATCTATGCAGATTTCCTGAGTGTCATGATGATTTAACATAGCCTAATACATAAAGCAAATATAGGGGAGAGTATGGAAAATTGTAATAGCCTCCAGTAATGAGAAGGAGTGGATGATTGACAGCTCCCCGAGGCCACAGGGGGAACACCCCCCGTCTTTCTGCATGATAAGCTCATCTGTCCTCTGTGTGTGTGTGCGTGTGTCTGTGTGTCTGTGCCCTCCAGCTTGCTCCATTGTCCTATTAATATGTTGTCTTTCACCCTCCTTTGCCAATACAGACACAAAGACACAGGCAGACAGGCAGACAGACAAACACACACAGAGCCAGACACACACACACACAGTCTCCTTTGATTAACCACAACTGCATTTACTGAATACGGAAATAGCATGACAGGTGAACCAGAGACTGCTTCACTTTTTCACAAAAGTATGACTTTAAAGAAAGGCATCATGGGTTCATACTACTTGTTATGGGTAAAATGTAAGCACCAAATATTTCCAGACTAAATTGTCACTATAAATAAAGTTTAAAGAATTCCAGGAAACAAATATGACGACGGGATCGCTTCATTTCAAATATCAAAAGACTTTTGGTTTACATGAGTGATTGCGTCGATGAAACACCAGACTATGTTGGAAATCAAGCATTTTTCAAGGAGCATATTCAATTTCAAGCATATTTCTTGAAAACATAATGGTTCAAATTAAGCATTTTCCAAACTTTGTACAAACCCTGGTAAAAGCTTTACTTGGGAGCACCCTGATGATAATGTCCCCTCCTTTGTTTTGTTCTTGTTGCAACATTTAATTCCCACACAGTCAAACCAATTCAAGTTTTTGCAGTGTGCACTCTGATAATGGAAACAGGGTGGTAACATGGGTTGTATAATCATTTCCTTTGTCTGCATCCAGCTTGCATTTCCTATTTACCTTCTTGTTTCCTTTCATCGCTGGAATGTTTCCAACTGAACTCGTACAAAGACGCTGCTACGCTAGCTCTACCCGGAGACAGACAATCACATCAATATGTCGATCATTTTTCATCGATACCGCTTGTATTTAAAGGTTTTGTAAATGCTTTTCAGGTAATACAATATCGCGAAAGCCTGGTAAATAAAGACAGAGAGAGAAAGGGGGGGGGGGTTGAAGAACCACAGCTGCAGCTGGAATGACTTCCTATTGTTTCCACTCACTGAAAGCCACTTTCTCCTTCTCCTGACTAACTGGCTGACCGGTCATTGTTCAACCCAGAGCTTTTCCTGCACTGACAGACGGGGGTAAATTAAAAAGTGTATACTGCACTTTTATATCTTTATCACCCTCTCTGTGACATTAAGAGCTGTGTCTCCTTCTGTTCCTCCTTGCTCTCGCACTATTCTGGTTATAGCCTGAAATCTAACACACTTTCAAAACTGGCTTAATAGGCAATGACATAACCCGATGCCGCTTCCCGGCACTGGGGAATAAGATGACAACCACACTGTAACCACAGCAGCATGTGGAGTCCGGCACAGGTGGAGGGAGAAAACAATTAAGCAAGACCAAAGAAGTGACAATCCTTCAGACTTAGGAGCGAAAACAATGTAATTGTGCTTAAAGTTTAGCAGTCAGGAGTCTTGTTGTTGAAACATGAGCTTCAAGTTTTCAGAATTGTGCACAGTTACATTTTTTGTGTGTACACAATAGAGAAAAACTGTAGTTTTTCCCCTCCAGGAATGTTGCCACAGACACTCAAGTTCATAATATTGCAAATATATAAATACTGCAATACTTTCATCAGTGGGCCACATGCTCAATCACCATTGTGTTACCTCCTCCGGCGATAGATAGTCACGTAACAGACATTTATTTAAATGAAAGTCTTCAAGATTGCCACATTAAGGGGGGGAAACAGTTGGAAAAAATCAAACAGCACATTCACACACTCTCTCCTGAGCCCGAAAACAAAACACATCCAAACAGAGATTTGGGATGGTGACACACACACACATACACACACACATGTCCTAAACCTTAATCTGATGATTAATTCAGCTGATAAAGGAGGCAGGCTGGCTCCAGAGACGCCGCTGTCTGTGCTGTGATTCACAATAGATATATGGACTCACAAACAAAAAACACCCATCCCCCCCATCAGACACACACACACACACACTGTCTAGGCCACTGGTGACATGCCAGTCAGTCTATAGCTGGTATCTCAACTTTGTGCTGCTTGGCCCTGGCTGCCCGCCATGCTAGAACTGCCCAGCCAGCCAGGCGTGCCACTCCACTGCTATCATAAATCACAACATAACATGGAGCTGTTTCCTACACACACACACACACACACACACAGCAGGGGAAGTGTGTAAAACCATATGCATATGTAATGCCAGACATAAACATTCATGCATACAAGATGGCCTTTTTAGATATGTATGTTTTGCAGGAAATAAAAAATATGCATTAATGTGTACATCAAGCTCACCTGGTGGTTTAAGATAGTCCATGGGATAGCGCGAATATGGAGGAGGAGGAGACTCTGCATGGAGTGAGAAAAAAAAAGAAGAAGCAGAGCATGAGAAAAAAAACAAGGGAGAGATCTAAACTTTATGATAAGAGTTGTCATTCTTCTGGGAAAAGGTTTTGTGTCTGTCAGCTCAGGCTGGAGAGAGGCCGGCCGGCCGGGCGGCTATTGCCTTTCATTGGCAGGCAGATAAACAGGGGGCCGCCTGGCGCCAGGAGGGCCACTATCAGCGTCTAGGACAAACTGAGATACGGGCCTCTTTTGGCCCGGGACGCCAAGCAAGCAAGCAAGCACCCACACACACATATACACACACATATACACACACACACAGGCCCTGGCTGGAAACTTCACCGTGGAAAGACTGTAAAGCCCTGGATGAGTCGCTTTGCACTTTGGAAATGCCAATTGTGAAATGTTGAAATACCAGATGGGCTGTTTGTTTTTGAAAAAAAAGTGAGGGCTTTGATGAAAAATATCCTGATTTAAGGTGGAATAAAGTGCCAAAAAATACGTTAAAGTCGGGATACAGCCTGATTAATAAATAAAAACATTTAGCATTTAAAAACTGGGCTAGAGTTTCTCCACCAAAAATCATGCAAAAGCACCACTTTACATCTTGTGTTTACCAGATATGTGCTCATATAAGTAAAAGCATAAAAAATGACTCATCAGCTAAAGAAATCTTAGTCGACTAAGACCAAAACGACCGATTGGGGGCAGCCCTATTAAAAACACAATCAAGCGATAAATCATCATTAGAATAATTGGATGGAAAAATTGATCTATGATGTAACTATTTTAATGTAAGATGCCAAATGTAATGAATTTAGGACTACTTGGCACGCTTTCCACATCGGTCAAGTTTGACCTTATGGAAACTCAAGACAACTGTGCCAAGAGAGGTGATGTCATTTGAATTAGGCTAATTATCCCTTTAAGAGTCTGGTAATTCTTTGACATAATGACACGGTGTCTGAATTTGTGCTTGATTTAAAATGAGGCCCGACCACCAGAGAATTAAAGGAACTTTTTTGTTGTTGTTGTGAGGATTATTATTATGATCATATTAAAAATCCAGCTCACCGAGTTCACAAAGTCTGCTCATGTGGTGCGGGTTGCAGCAAACGAGCTCTGGGTTGATTTTCCCGTAGGATTCACAGCAAGACAGCCTCTTGAGCTCCGAGGAATGCCTGAGGTCCGGCCACCTGAACACTTTGTAGAGCAGCATGGGGAGAGAGTAAGACTGTTGACCCACTTTGGCGTCCACTTTGCTGGGCAGGAGCAAGCAGGGGCTTCGGGCACCCCCCTTGGACTCCACCGCCTGCAAAAGCACCTCTAATTGTTTCTCTTTGATCTTTTTCAGTATCGAGTGGGTCAACGCCTTCAATTCAGCCTCCGACCCGGCGTTGGACTTGGCCACCTTTGTCGTTTTGCCCATGCAGCAGCCCCCGGAGCCATGCGTCCCTCTATCCGCCTCCCCGTCGCCCTCCACGGGCGCACGGCTCCTCCAGAGTCGCCGGACGAGCCCCGATCGTTTGGTCCTAAACATGCGGGACGAAAAGAGGGTTCCCCGGCTAAAAAACGAGCATGGTGTCCGCAAATCATGAAGATTCCGGGATCCGAGTCCAGGCAATGACAAGCAGCCTGAGAAAATACGGTGGAAAAACTGGGAGCTGGATAAGCAGAGGAAATCTGTAGCATACGCCAGTCTCTGTCGCCTTCTCGTGCAGACTTGATCACCGAAAAGCAGTCGAGGTTCCCGGGACAGTCAGCTTTCCCTCCGGGGATAAACGACCATCGCCTCCAGGCGTTTAAGACTAGCCTATAAAAATGAATCTAGCAGCTTATACACGTCTGCTACAACACAGCAGCTTGTAGCCTGAATGTGTTGGTGATGTGCAGCCTACAGCGCTGCGAGCTGGCCCCTTTAAAAACACACTCCGTGCCGATTTTCAGCATAAAAACAATGTCAAAACATCTTTCTATCTATGCGCATTTAGCTGGAGTAGAAATGAGACAAACAGGGGCCCAATTACGCCTAAACGCTATCACAATTATCCCATGAAAACCGAAGCTCGCCGCCGTGTCTTCAAGAGCATTAATCCACAAAATCCTTGATCCGCCTGCACAGAGTAGGGCTCTCCAGCAGGCTCGCGGAGGCTTTTTTTTTTATCCGTTATCGTCTAAATATGCCACTCGTCTGCAGAGGATGTGGTCTGCTGGCAAGAATGAGCCTCGTCCAAAGAGCCAGGGAGCAAATCCAGGATCTCTCACCCGAGTTGCGTTTGGGGGGGAAAAAAGCGAGAAAAAAGCGAGAGAGACCCTCGGGTTATAAGTCCACGCACCGAGCCTCGTAACCTATTTTTCGTAGGCGAATCCTTTAAGATTAAATAATCCAACCTCGTATCTCACACGAAGTTTCCGTGTCTGAGTGTGGAAGAAAGCGAGCCGACGAGTGATCTCGAGGGGGGCAGCAGGCTCTCTGTCTGTAAATGAGGCGGATGGTTTGGGTGCCCTTGCTCCGTCTCCAGTCTCCAGTGCGCATTGACGCGCCCGGTCACGTGTGTGTCTAGACACCCTGTCGCTTAAAAGAAATGTGATTGTGGTGCGCAAACAACAGATCAAGTAGAGCCCACGGCGCACACACACACACACAAACACACACAGGCACGCACACACAAGCACGAAAAGGAGCAGGAAAGTTAACATTTTCCCAGAAAAAGTTGACAAAGTGTAACGTTGAGAAGATGAGGTTGGGAAACTAAAGGAGTTTGGCCAAAAGATACAAACTCTCAATTCAAGTCATTTGTTTTCGACTTCTAAATGTTAAATAAGTGGTAAAATTTAAATCTAGTGAAGGCCCTCTGTACATTGTTAAATACCTTAAAGCTTCTTTTTCGTGTGTATGCTTCATTTAAAGAGTTTCTATGACATGGAAATTAAACAAAATGACAAAACTTAAAGGATTTTTAGTGCAGTCTGATGCCTCTGTTGTTTGATCAGTGTTATATTGGCATCATACTCATTAAAGAAAACATGCATGCTAAACGTAGCCTATATTAATGGAGCTGGAAAACAATAATATCTATTATGGACGGTATAATCTCACAATAGAACATTTTGCTATTGTCATGTCAGGATACTTTTCCCTGTTTGTTTTTTTGAGGGAGTTTTGCCCTGACTTTAGCCCTACTGACCAAATAGCTGTTCACGTTTTAGCTGGACCTTGTTGAGGTTTAGTTTTGAAAAAACTGTAGTTGGGATCTTCTACTACAAGCAAAGGGGCCAGGAGAGAGAATTTGTGCCTGCGAGCCTGTACTTAGGGCAAAGAGACACACAAAGCCAACATGTCCGAAACTCAGATGAGCGCGCGCTGCTGCCGCCCACTGGACGTTTGTCTTTCAGACGGGACAAACACAAGTGTCCTTTGAGTTTGTGTGTCTTTTGATCAACACAACAGTTTCCACCTCCTTTATTTATCCAGTAAAACGGTTCAACGGCTGAGGATCAATTTCCCTCCCGGATCTGCCCACTTTATACACTATAACAAACAGTGGCAGTTTAGATTGTTGTTGTTCTTTTTTATTGGATAGTTATACGTAAAACTATAATACCGTTCAATAGATTTATTTAGCCTAATTGTAGCCTATGTACACCAATTAGGAAAAAATGTAATGCTCATTAAATAATTATGTGTACGAAAGAAAGGAAGATCATACAACATGATAATCCAAACACAAAGTAGTGCAAGTTAAAATAAGGAATAAAATAAAACATAATAAACTATAACATAAAGTCATATAAATTAGACAGTATTGCGACAAATAAACTGAGTGTAAACGAGAATGTAGTAAATATACGCATAATGAGAAGTTATAAATATAGAGGCTATACAACAGGAATTTAGCAAATCAAAAGTATCACTATGGACAGAGGTTAAAACTGAAAACAGTTACGTAAAACACTAAGTATATAAAAAGGTAAAGTGATGGGCTCAAGAGTTCAGCAGTCTTATGACCTGTGGTATGAAGTAATAAAACATAATAAAGTAATAAAATGGTTTGACAAACGGCTACACTGTTCTCACATTAAACTTATTAGCAATGATGCATATTGAATTAAATGAGCCATAAACCAGACGCGTATAGCCTATAAAACACACCAATCTCTATTGAAATAATCTAATTTTAAACAACAGAAGAGACCTACAGCATGTGTGGCTGCAGAGGCTCTTCACACTGAGCTGCATTATCATGAATGCCTTTTTTTCCTCTAATGCGTATGCGTGTCTCCTAACTGTGCTCCCCAGACAGACAGTAGTCCAGGGAGGAGGGGAGGAGGAGGTGCAGGCAGCAGTATGTTAATGTGTCAGTGAGCCAGTGTCGCTGCAGGGCAAGAGCGGGGGGGGGGTTGTCGGGCGACGGAGGGGAGGGTGTGTGTGTGTGTGTGTGTGTGTGTGTGGATGGGGGTAGTCAATGGCTCATCCCCACATTGTCCCAGGATCCCCCACTGGCGCCGCGCAAGAGCGCAGCGCAAACGGTTCAGAGGACTGCGCCGCTTTTTAAGGTAGTCTGGAAGCAATCAGTCAGGGAAAAGGTCTGTCAGAGGGATTGTGGAAGTGGCTGCAGACACACATTGCCCCCCCACCCCCCTCTCTCTCTGCATCTTCCTTTTGTGTGTGTGTGTGTGTGTGTGTGTTTGACTATTCTCCAGGCTCCAGGAAGTAGCCAATTTTATCTAACAGTTTTCCATTTCAGTGTGGCTGCATGAGTCTGTCTGCATTCTGGCCTGCATAAAAGTGCAGGACAGAGTTTTATTTAACATTTTGCATCATCATGTTTGAGCCACAACACTTGTCTTTACTTATTGCAAAGTCTAGTGTCTCTTATGTGGGCCTTGATCCAAAAGAGGCTGTGGGCCCCTTATTTATGGGTCCTTAGTGACTCTGAAATGTGTATATATATATATATATATATTCGGTACTGTATACAAATTCTTGGGGTGGTGAGGGATAATGTATCCTCATATAATGGTTCGTGTGATATCTTACGAAAGTTATGTACAATTTTTCATCTGTTATCCTACGACTGCCCAGCAACACGAGCGATCAGCCCCTGAAGTGCTAAAGTAATTGGTTAGGTTTAGGAAAATATCATAGTTTGGGTTGTCACTTTAGTTAAGTACGTAAGCTATGTCAGCCCTCCACTTGACTTAGAAAAACTACAACACCCTCCACAAAACATGTCAAACATAATAATACAACAGAATCAAACTGGTACAACATGTTTAATCATGTACCCCAATTTAAACGGTGGTGGAACAATTGTTCTCATTAATAAAACCATGATGCAGGGACAGAGCTGTTGTCCTCTGCATACCCGCTCTCCCCTACTAATAATTTACAAACAGTCCCTTAAGGCTGGAAGATATGATGATATATCCTGTAAGATGATATAAATGAGTTAATGGTCAGAGAGTTTATCATACGGTTTATATCACAGTATCTGTCTCTTTTAATATCTCTGGTTGTAGTAGGACATTATGGGCAATGTTGCAAATCAATGAGCAGCACTGCTTAATGGCTTAATTGGCTTTTTATATGATTTTTGCATCAATGTGATGAAGTACTGTGACTTGTCATCTATTTAATTTGCCAAAAATGGACATTCGTGTCTCGTTATTTTGTCCATAAACTGTTTCTTAATTTATTTTTCCAGAAAATGTACTAAACTGTATCACAATATACAGTTCAATCACAATCACACCTTTTTCCCCCATTAAATAAATAATCTCACAAGGTTTGATATGTGAGATTATTTAATTTTTGAATATTTTGAGTCAAAATTAAAATTTTGGGCTCCAGAATAAAATGCTTAATTACCCCCAGCTATAGTGCACAGGACTGATTCAAAAGAGGGCATGCAATGTGGTTAAACAGCCTTATAGCAGAAGAAGGATGATTAATATTCTAGATAGCAGTCCTGGCCTTTAATATAATTTATTGACACAGTGGCTGCCTCCAGACAAGGGGTCATGCATATGCAATTAAAGAGGCTTATTCTGTCTGAACCATGAGCTCAGAATAGGCTGGAGATGGCACACGGAGAACTCGTCATCACTAAGATAAGAACAATAAAAATAAGTTTAATTAAAAAAGATAGAAGAAAATTTTTTTTTTCCATCACTTGCACATCTGATATCATGTCAGGAAAGCGCAAAAACACCCACATTGGTAAATGTCACTGCGTAATTAAAAAATAAAGAAATCCTGGGATTAAAAGCCAGAAGCGGGATCATTTTATTGAAAAAAAAAGCTGCGGTTCCAGCATTACATCCTCAAACTGTCAAACCAAGAACCAGAATTACAACATTGGTTCTTATTGGCTGACCTTTCAGTGAGATGGTTAGAGGTCAAAGGTCACGCCACATTTTCCTCTCCTCTATCTGTCTAAAAGGAAGTTAATGAGTTTTATTTCTAAGTCCGAAAATGTTGTCTTATTGAACAGTTTCCCCCCCGAAATGAGTAAAATATAATCCAACATTACAATAAAGAGCTGCGACTAACAGAAAAGCTCACGAGTCCACAAAGTGAAACAAGACGCGTGTCAATTGAACAGAAAAGCTGTATAAACTATTGGTCAATGATATTACACCTCAGGGTGCAGGGAGAGACAAATAGCTACAAATCACAGACATTATCTCAACAGCAGGGGAGGGCGTTAAAAGAAAAGCAGGAGGGCAAAAGATTCCTTTCATCATCGATTAATCGCTTGGTCTATAAAATGTCAGAAAATAGTAAAAAAATAAATTTAAAAAAAGAGGAAAAAAATGCCCATTGCAATCCTCAAGCCTAAGTGGATCAAATTACTTCTTTTGTCAGATGAACACTCCAAAACCAAAATAATTTCATTTTATTACCACATAAGACAAATAAAAGCAGAAAATCCCCACAATTGAGAAGCTGGAATATTTGGTTGAAAAATTACTTCAGCAATTATTGAATTAAATTATCAAAATAGTTGCTGATTCATTTTCTGTCCATTGGCTAAACGATTTTTCAGCTGATTGTTTCATCTTTTAAACAAAACAGCAGTAAAATGTAGTATGGAAATGAATACCCCCATAATATAACTAGCCACATATAAAACATATTTATATTTAGAAACAGAGATCGTAGCAATTTTGAGACTAAGTTATTAAGTTATTCAAATTGCAAAGCACAATCAAAAATCTATTCTAAATAAGCGCTGAATGCAAATAAATCCTAGACATCCATCAAATAAGTCTACGCGCTGTCTTTTTGGACTGGATTTCCTTTTTGAGAAAGGCCATTTAAAACACTAGAGAAGAGATGATTTAATCCAACCGCAATTTGATCATTTAAAAAAAAAAATCTTTCAGTAGTTTTACATCTTTCCAACGATTCATTTTAATTGATCAGTTTTGATACTTCCAAAATGTATTACAACTCTACAGATGTATGCCTTAGAAATTAGCTAAACTAAGTAAGTCAATAAAAGTAAACACATATAAACCTTCCAGTTCAAACAACAGCAGCTCACTTTGTAGTTCTGTGTTAGTGAGAGATGGAAACTGGAGCAGACGGTAGTCAATCAATAGAAAGAAACACCGTAATACAATATTAATCACTTTTAATCGATCCAAACTTTTCAAATGGATCAAAGTCAGACTGATGCATTGTGATGCATCAATGGTTTTTTTTACACCACTCCACACCCCCATCATACATTTACGTACTTGTTAAAAATTAATATGTAGCAAACCATCACAAGCAATTATATAGTGCACAGAAGTGGCTGAGAGAGGCCTTTTTCTGCTATCCTTATAGACGAAAACAATGTTTTATTGATGTCTCCCTCTCTGCAAGAATATTTCTTTTAATCATGTTTTGTGTGTGAGGTTTTGTCTTAATTTAGTTTTTTTTTCAATGTGGGATTCATGTCTATAAGCTGTTGTTTGATAAAAGTTTGTATCCACTGGAGGACGCTGTATAGAGCAGGTCATTTTACATTTAGTCTGGTTTTTGTTCAGGGATTCATTTTGTGACATTTGATCAAAGTAGCTGGAGGCCTCAGTGACCCAGTTCTCTTTATAGGCCATTAATGGGAAACAATTGGGAAGATCTGCATACGTGTAATTGGTCTACACAAAGCGTGCTGAGGCCAAATGGATGGAACAAGATATGTCAAACTTAATGTTGAGATTGATTTTAAATGTGGATGTTCGTGGAATGATTTTTGGTGACCTCTTTAATATTCACCATCATGCCAAAATATCTACTTGTACACACGAAACATCAAAATGTAGATTGCAATGAATTGTAATGAGCACATTCGTGCTCCCCAGAGTATGAACCTTTTCCATTTTTGATTCTTTTACAAGCTCTTTTCTTACATCATTGTATTGTAAAAAAAAAAAAAAAAAAAAAGCTCTGGCAAAGAAACAAGTCAACTTTGCAAAAAAAGACAGCCTAATATAGCCCCATTACTGTTCAAGCTTTACAAATAAAAACATTTTTACATCAGCATGTTAACATGCTCATATGTTGCAGGTAGAATGTTTACCATGTTGACAATCTTAGCTTAGCAAAATCCATCTTACTTGCAAGGTTAAGAACGTGACTCATAGATGCAACAATGCTTCCGGTAAAGTCGGTGGAGGCAGTATGCAATCTCAAAAGCAACGGTAGAAATCAGAAAAACAGAAAGATGAAGCAACACAGGTGAAGCAGGAAGTACCATGACATTTCCTCCATAAATTGATACAGAAAATATACAAATCAGTGCATAAAATTCACCATAATGCAGGAAATGAAGTGTTTGACACTCAAAATGTCTTGGTAGTATGTACACATTCGCTGGCTTCGTCCACGAGGTCTGAGCTATGGGTAGCTCTGGCTATTTTGGCCGTCTTTGTATTTTTAAACATTTTGAAAGTACTTCTCATGCCACAGAAACCACTGAGAGTGAATATTGTGTTTTGGATGTTATTATCATACTGTCTGTGGAGCGTGGGTGTTTTTGTCCCGGTGCTCTGCACAGATCTGACACCCGCCTGCCTGCTCTCATCCCCGGCTCTCTTGAGCTTTGTGCCAGGCAACATCGGCGGCACTGAGATCCCCGGGGACCACTGGTCGACAATAACCTTACATTTTCAGCTTAAAAAAATGCACCCGATGTTAAAAACAACAACGTATTAGGTCTTTGCAAATGGAAATGATGGACGTGTTTATTTGCATATAGAGTGGGGAAGTAAGATCCGACTACAAGTGGTCAATCAAGACGCATGTGGAGACGCATTCTAATGCCGGGACGTACTTAAGAGCCGTCCACTTCTCATCGGATCACCTAAGACACATGTTAATGCCAGGTGTGACAGGGCCTGTGTTTATTTTTATATTTATATTGAACTCTCGCTGCTGTTCTCATGCTGTGAACGCACTCCCCCCCCTGTGACCTAATCCTAAAACCGTTGATCCTAACGACCTTCCATCGTTACAATAGTAATCTATCATATTAATGAGTTCCGTGTCACTAGGGGCAACCAGTACTTAGTACAGAACCACTTCAGCAAACTGGTCTCCAGTGCCCTACTTTTTACATCACTCGATAGACGCCTATCTGGGCACGACCTCTGCATCTGGAGCCACGCTGCGATGGCACACAATCTCACCTTGAGGAAAATGTACCAGCCTGTAAAATAAACTACCCATCCCAGAATCCCCTGCCCCATCCATCTTCCTGCTGTCACCTGAAACGGGAGCCCATGGTAAGGTGACCCCCACGCCATGATGGAACAAGGAGGGCCATGTCACTTTGTGAAAACCTCCCCTCAACCATCTGGCACGGCGATAATCGAGCTGGAAGCAGGTGAGCGTCGGTGCAGAGAGAGAAAGAAGCCGGGTAATTTGTCCTCCAGCACGCAGCCTCACTGTAACCTACCGACGACCCCGCGTGGAAAATGGGCCATTCTTTGCATCAAATTGCATCCATTATATTGTCCTTGAGAATGAGAGAATTTCAGGCATGAAAATCAATACAATAGAGACGAAAGGCATGAAATTCTCTTGGGAAGTGGGAGCTCCGGCAACACAGTGGGTGCCATTGTGCCGTAAACTTTTCCCCCCTAAAGTGGTTTCATGCCTCTGTTTCTGCTGCCTCTGCAGCTATGTCCACAACAGGCAACATTGAGATGTGAGAGACACACGCAGCGCTAACGTTTATTGATATTCTGGTGATGTAGATATAAACAGCATGTGACAGTTGGGTTTTTAGGCAGATTTTTCTTTTGTGTTGTTTGCTTTGCAGAGGTAAGAAAGCACTGAAAGGAGCCATGAAAACACTGATGGAGTCCATGTATCTACTAGGACTGGGACAATTCACTTTTCTCCCAATTTGATTACGTCACGATTCTTGGGTGTATTGCGAATCTACAAGTATTGCGATTCGATATTACGATTTATTGCAACTTTTTTTAACACTAGACCATGGGAACAACTTAATCAAACACTTCTAGAGACTCTTACTTTGGAAAATCTCTAAATTGATACAAATATTTGATTTTGTGACTGTTTGTAGTCAGAGATGTTCTCAACTCAAATGTATCGGCCATTGTCAGGAATTAATTATTCCAAATATTTTCCAGCAAACTGTAAAATCAGAGAATAAACATTTTAATTAATAAGGGACACAGGTAACATGTTTTATACATGTAAGTACCAACTCTGTTGTAGTTACTGTATCTTCCAGATAACCTAAAAATTAAACATACATGAAGCTGTAGTGATTCCCAACCAGGGGGGTTGAGATGATTAATGAGGAAGGGCTGATGAAAAACACAATCTGTGATGGGAACATCACTCTGGTTGAACTGCTTTTAGAACTTATAGACAAGTAACAAAGATACTGTTGCATTGCTTTAAATAAATAGTTTTGGCTTCCTTGCCAAGAGTTGTATCGATCTTCTCATCTAACTCTCAGCAAATGATCATTTGTACATCAGTTACTCACCCTGTTACCATGAATTTGTGAAGAATGTTTTTTTCTCGCACGCCTCTACGGTGAATGAATACAAAAACTGAGAAAATTCTTGATGAATTGAAGTAATAGGGGGCCGTGTTTAACAAAACACACCGTGCTATAATCAAAGTCTCATTTATCCAGTCGTATGCTCAGTATTTTCCAAACACATGCACTTTCGCTAAAACCTTACTATTTAAAACACAGTTTCACGCTTTTCAAGCTCACGCAGGAGCGCTACATTTTGCTGTTGTGAAACGCAGCCCCGTTACTTCAATTTATGAAGAATTTTCTCAGTTTTTGGATTCTCTGTTCACCGTGGAGGCGTGTGAGAAAAACAACGTTTTCTTCACGAATTCAAGGTAACACGGGGTGCGTAATTGATATACAAATGGTCATTTTGGGGGCGAAGTACTCCTTTAAAATAAAACAAGCTACCCTAAGATGCTAAACAGGAGACACCAATTTATTTGATCAAATCAGGAATGGCAGCTCAGCTAGCATCTGGTACCGCAGTGTCTGCCTGATATAATCTGTACAACAATTTATCTTAATGAATTAATCAAATATATTCCCCCTTTATGTCCTTCGTTCGTCCCTGAATGGTACAGTATTTAACTTTGTTTAATAACCACATGACACTTTCGTTGCTTTGGTTTCATATTTTTATTTAAACTCCTATTTCCAAAGTAATATTTGCCACAAAATGACAGCTGTTGTCATATTATATGTAATAATATAAAGCCAGTTTCCCACCTGGGAAGAATCAAAGTATAGTACCACCGTTTTTACTTTCACTAGTAGTAGTCATTTCAATACTACTAC
>JAOVVB010036202.1:0-15351 GCA_028570985.1 Heterobranchus longifilis
TTGTTTAGACGTCTGAAATAAGGTCTGTGGTTAACACAAGCTTCAGAGATTTTCACATTTTGTTCTGCGACATAAAATACATCGGTAAATACCCCGCTCATGAATTTCTAAGCTTTAATATGTTGCTAACAAGTGGCTAAACGAGACTACAGAGGTTGTCAAGGACATTAAATGTCACCATCAGCGAGGGCTGTCCTCGATTAAAGAAATTCGTAGGTGACTAACACTCATACGATTTGTCAACTAATCAATTAGTTGATTTAATCGACAGATTTGTGAAACTGAGTTTCTCCACAAAGAATCATGCAAAAGCATCACTTTAAATCTTGTGTTTAAGATGTGCTCATAAGTTTCTTGGAAATAAGACATTCAGCATGAAAAAATGACTAATCGACTAAAGAAATCTTAGTCAACTGAGACCAAAACGACTGATTAGTTGACTAATCAACGAACAAGGGGCAGCCCTACTGTCAGCTTAGTAGTGGTGAGGTAGGATGGCGAACTATTGGCTAATTTACAGCTAATCATTAGCTTAACATTTATGCTTCTAAAATCATAAAAGTGGTGTTCATATGGAAAGATTATCTTGCTAGACAAAACACGTAAGTATCATAAACTTGTGTTCTCCACAGAGATTATTTTCTGCAATGATCCAAAATCCAATGCAACAATCTCATAGGCTTTTTGATGAGGGAACCCATGGTGACGCTAACTTCCGGGTTGGCCTACAAAAAGACGTCATCTCTTCGGCTCCCTATACAGTCTGTGATATGAAAGGTACAAATGTTATATATCTGTGGTTTGCAGAAACGTACAATGGCAACATTTGATTCTGCCGATTGGGTTGATTCTTTTGAATATTGTACATATTAAAATCAGTATCATGTAGCAGATATTTTACCAAAAGAACTAATACAGAGTGAGACATTGGTCTATTGCAAGGTCAGTTGTCAGGATGTGTTCCCTGGTAGGTTTAACAAACAGTAATTTAATATAGCTCAGCTGTGAGTCTGCTGTGATCAGATTTGCCCCTATGCTGTCTGTCATCTGACCTCCTCCTCACCTTCCTGTCTTCGCTGGAATCTTTATTAACCAGGCCCTCGTCACTGGCGGCCTGCAGGCTGTCGAAGGTGCCCTGCCTCTCCCGCTCCACCCTGGACGAGCTGTCGTCCCTCCGCCGGTTCTTCCAGGACTCCATGATACCCTCCAGGCAGGCGAACTTAGTGTCAGTGGTGCAGGCAAACATACCTACAGGCACAGCCAGCACCATGGCTAAAACTATCACCACTATATGAATCAGCTTCTCCCTCTGCTCCATCTCCGTGATGTCACTTCCTGTTACAAACACAATGCACTGGCCGGGACGTGGCGCCTGGCTCTTAAGGGTTACACAGATTTCATATTTGGTAGCCGGCATCAGATCAGAGACGGAGTAAGAGTGAATCCCGGGGCCGATGAAGATAATTTCTTTCTTATCGCCAATGCGGCCGAAGTGGATGGTGAACCAGGTTTCAGCCGGGTGGTCCAAGACGGCGTACCACTCAATGGTGATACCGCGCACCGTCTGTTTGGCGATGCGGATGTCAATGTAGACGTTTTCGTCGCTGGCAGCGGGCGAAGCCGGGTTGCCGGGGAGGAGCGACGAGTCGTCGGTAGAGGGGACGTCCAGGAGGACGCTGGCAGAGGAGTTTCCGATGAAGTTGACGGCAGTGCAGGTGTAGATGCCACGGTCGGCTGCGTGGACGGAGGGGATCACCAGGACGGATCTGATGGTGTCTTCATCCACTCTTTCCTGAGACTCTGGGAGGAAAACAGGGAAATGTTAGCTGAGATAATAACACTCAGTATGGAAATCTTTGTTAAAGTGCTCTTCCACATACATTTTGTAGAACAGTATGTAAAACTACTCTGCTATGATTAATATTTTGTTTAACATGGTTTTCCCACAAAAAAGAAAAAAAAGAGAAAAAAAAGAAGATAAAAACAACTCTGAAAAGGGGTTGGAAGCACATCTACTCTTCTGCCTCATTAAGAAATTCTGGATCTGGCCTCAAGCCCCGCCCACCACGGTAGTCACTTGTCAGCCACAAGTGACTTGATTGGTTCCTTGGTACATATGATGTCATAATTAATTGTCAAAATAGTGTCCAGTTATTTAAGATCGAATAAATATTTTGGGGGGATTATCTCAAAGTATAAGGACATATAATGATCACACTTAAAGAGCCTTGAAACTGCAGTGTGCCAACACTGTCTGATTCAGACAGCCAGGTTTTATGACATCATATGTCTAACGAACCAATCAAATCACTTGTAGTACTATGGCAGCGGTGGTGGGCAGAGCTTGAGGCCAGATCCATAATTTCTTAATGAGGGAGAGGAGTAGAAGAGTTTTACTTTTTTGAGGCAAAAACATGTTGAACAAAATATGAATCATAGCAGAGTATTTTTTACATACTTTCAAATGTATCTGGAGGAAAGCTATAAGAAATGAAGGGTGGAAATGTCCTTGTGACGCACATCCAAACCAAAGAGGACAGGTGCTGTGTCATCAGATGGTGAAGGTCTGATGAAGAGCAGTGGTGCTCGAAACATCACCAGCTAGGTGCAATAAATAAGTGGATAATTGCATCCCTGCGGTGTGCAAGCTATTTATTTCTTTGCTTCATGATTTACTCACTTTTGGCTCGGCATGTGCCCTCTTTGCTTTAGATGTGTGTGCTACTCCTATTTGATTTTAGTACTCATTATTTTATCATTATTTTACTTGTACTTGGGTACTTTGGTATAAAGTATAAATGTGTGTACTTTTACTTGAGTCACAGCTACTTTACCCTTTTTTTAGATGCATGGTAGCAACCATAGACTGTATAAAAAGATGGACAGCAAAGTGAAGCCAATGTGGAAGTGCCTTAAACCTACATTCTTTCTAATGACCAGCAGGGGGCGACTCCACAGATTTTTATCTGGCTCTGTGTCACTACACCAAACAACAACAGTGCCCGGAGGTCTGCGTTCATCCGCCGGCAAAACTCCGCCGGATGACTCGCATCAGCCGGTTGAAAATATGCAACTTTCCCCCTTCTTTAGCGGTTAGCTAAACTCATGACAGACTATGGTATCAACAGAAGTGGTGATAGTGGCAGCAGCAGCAGCAGCAGCCTGGTTTCTGTTTGTTTATGATGCACTGGTTACTTGCAGTCATGATCTGCAGTAAGCACTCCACTCTAAAGGTTAAGTCTAATGACACAGTAGCCCAACATGGCTGACATTAGGTAGGCTGCAGTAGTACACTATAATCTGCAACACTCTTAATCAACACTGATGGTGTTGTGCAGATTGAGAGAATCAGTGGTGATTATATTGTGGGGGGCCAATGTCCAGATTTAGCTCTCCGCATCTTAAGGAGGGGTTATAAGGTCTGTGATTAAAATGTGTTTAAGTATCTAATTTCCCACAAGATATATCACTCAGGGTGTGTGGACGACGTATCATGCACATCACACTCTTACCATGAAATCCTCTGATTATCTTCAGGCCATATGTCCACCACACCGCAGGGTCTGGCCTGGCCTTGGCGAGGCACTGCAGGGTGAGGTTCGAGCCCTGGGGCAGGCTGATGTTGGAGGACGGCATGGTGACAACGGGCTTCACACACGCCAGCAGCTCGACATCATGGAAGAACTTGCCCGCCTTAAAGTCCGGCCCTGAGCAGGTCAAGTAGGAGTTCATCAGGATAATCGGGGGGCTCAGGGACCTGATGAACTCCACGAAGCCCTTCAGGCGGCAGTCGCAGAGCCACGCGTTGTCGTGGAGCGCCAGCACGATGTTCGACCCGAATTCCGTCACATCCCGCTCCTCCGCGCTCTGCAATTTTTGGTAGAGGGGCCAGTTTTGGAAGACCTCCTTCGATATGACCGTAAGCCGATTGAAGGATAAGTCTAAGTAAGTCAGACCTGGCAAAAATTTTAACGCATGCTCCGGCAGGACGTCCAGCTGGTTGTGCTTCAGGTCCAGGATCTTGAGCGCCTGCGTGTCCTCGAACGCTGTCCATGGTACTGAACGTAGCTTGTTCCCTTGCAGACGGAGCTCCGTTAAGTTCCCCAAACCCTCCAGACCCTTCGAGTTTATCACTGTGATGTCGTTAAAGTTCAACCACAAGTTCTCCAAGGCCGGCGTGTTTGAGAACGCCCCTCTGGGTATTTCAGTGAAGTGAGATTTTTCTATTCGTATTTTGATCATATCATCTGGAAGGTTCTCTGGTATGGCCCCAAATGCGCTCTCCTCCATACATATGAGTGACCTGTGATTAAAGGGAAGAATTTGAATGAGCATCTGGTTACTGTGTAGCCTGATGCTTTATAAACACAATATACTAGGACTACAGATTACGGCTACAGACCCACCAGATTCTAATCACTTGATTGAATGGGCCTTTTCATTCTACATCAGTCCCATAGATCTATGTTAGTAGGGACCTGCTACACCTACTAGTAGGTTCAGATGGCTGTCATCATCAATTCATATGGTTGTAACTGTTACTTCGGCAACGGCGAGAGCAGCAACATAATGACGTATATAGAGCATCCAGACGCCATATAAGGAGGCACGATGGGTGGTGGATAGGTTCTTTAGGACAGGACTTTCACACGGAAGACATCCCTGTTGTAACAACATTTTAACATCCAAACCATGTTGTTTTTTTCTAACCCTAATGACTGTTTTCTGTGCCTAAACTTAAAGGAAGTCACATAAATGCAGATATCCTAAAACACAGGTTGGGGTGGTGGATGGGTCCTAAAACACAGGAAAGTCCCATGTGAAACTCAGGACTTTCACGCGGGAGACAGGAGTTCGCATCCCGGTTGAAACAGCATTTTAATATCCAAACCATGATGTTTTTTTCTAACTCTAATGGCTGTTTTCTGTGCCTAAACCTAAAGGAAGGCACGGAAATTTAGATGTTTCTTTCTAAACTTACCGACGTCTTTTCTGTGCTTAAACCTAACGAAAGTAACGGAAATGTAGATGTTTTTATGTTTTGTTGAAGTGAAACCGAAACTTACCGAACTTGTTATTAGCCTGTATTGAATGGAGCTGGTGGCAGCTCCATTCAATAAGCTGATAAGAGCCTTCTGGACCTTCTAGTGTGGGGAGCCAGCCCCTACTGACCTAGATCTATGGGACTGATACTGAATGAAAAGGCCCATTCAATCGAGTGATAACATTCGAAACAGGTGACAAACCTCAATCTAGCACCTAGCACTTTTTGGTAACACTTTATAATAAGGGTGCAAAGCATATACTTAAGAAATGCTTAACTAATACATGTTTAATGATAATTTCATACATGATGCAGGTGTAACATGAATTTCTGCTGCTCACTATTACAAATGATCAAGTCACCATGGCTTTATGTGATTAGTTTACACTTAATAGATCATCAATTATGTTAATTCACAGTTACTTCACACATTAATTGATAAGCGACCAAATTAGCTGGATTCCTCTTACATAAAGTTTTATTTCAGGACCAGTGGAATGTAACAAAATGAAATAAACCAAAATCATCCAGCAGGTAGGGGAGAACGGGGTTGGTTGTCACACTTTTTACTTTGATTTTTAATCAAAAACTGTATCCTTAATAGATTCCCTTCCGATGTGTAATGGAATTCTGAAGTGTCAGGTAGGAGTTAGAGACCTTAGCCTACTCTCCTTAAGCTTATTGTTTTCAAAAGATATGGACTGTCGAATAAATCTTGTGCACTTGTGACACCCACCCCTATCATGGGCTTGGTTGTCCCTATGTTATTTTAATGGGGTAAAATAAATAATGGAGGCAATCTTAAAAATTAATTTAAAAAGTTTACATTCATTGGAATGCAACAACCTAACACATCTCCTGCATCGAGAGAACATTAACAGTAAAAAAAAACAAAAAACATTCATATGCGCATTTCCCTATCTGCCATGTAGACTACACATACACTTACTAATTTATTCATTTTTATTGCTATTTATTATGACTGTAATATTGTAAAGCAATTGCACTTTTAGCCCAACAGTCTTGAACAGCTCCTTGTTGTTGTTGTTGTTGTTGTTGTTGTTGTTGTTGTTGTTGTTGTTGTTGTATCCTGTCTGTCTGTTTTTACTTGCCCTAAACGAAATTGCCTTCGGGATTAATAAAGTTGTATTGTATTGTATTTTATTGTATTTTACAAAGAATAATACAACAAACAATAATACTCAACTCATTATGTCAGTCACTCACTATCAGTGACACAGGGACAACCAGCCCCGAAAATAATGTGATAAAATAATGTGATACACATCCCCAAGTGGGATTTTTTCCCTAGCAACTAAACAACCACATGTTGTAGCCTAGCTAAGAAAATCTAAAGCTTTCACTTCATACTTTTTAATGGTAATAACTGTTTTTATTGTAAACCCATTGTGTAAAATCCTAGACAAGGAACACAGAAGAGCTGGATCATTTTGACGTTAAAACACTGAAAGTCCTTTTACCTCAATGTCAAGTGTCTTACCAGAGCTTTCACAGCTGACTACTCATTTACTAAGTCCAGCCGGCTACTTTATTATATACATTTTAATTTAATGAATGAACGAATTATCTTTATTTACATTGCACTTTTTACAACAACTCATTCATGATTCAGTAGATTCACATGATTTGAGTCAAGAAGTGATTCACATGTTTTGTTATTTTATACTTATTTTTGGCATAGGTTTATTTAATTAATAAATTAATTTAAAACCAATACATAGGTTGGATAAAGACATGGGATTAAAACATGTCCCCCATTAAAATAGCATTGTGTATTTTCATTGAATGGGAGTGCATTTATGTTTCTAGTAAAACAATACATTAACCATGGTGGCATGTCCTGATGAACCTTACAGTGAAGGTGTCAATAAATAAATAAAAAATAATAAATAAGGTCTAATGATTCTCAGTTACAAAGGTTCTGATCAGTCAAGAATATGGTTTTCAATATTAATAGCTATTTACAGACTGTGTGGGCTAAGAAGCCTAATTCTCCTTCACAGTAATTCACTACATGCAAACTTTTTTAAAATATGCAATTATGATCAGTGTATATGATGGGATAGTAGCATTAGAATGTGCCAGAGGTGACCAAATTTGGGATTGTACGCAGGGCCGGCCCTTAGCATCGGCCATATTGGCGGTCGCCTAGGGCGCCACCATGAGGAGGGCGCACCACGCCAACAAGAAACAAAAATTAAGAAAGAAAATTGGAGATATTAATTTTTTTTAAATACAATTATGGGCGCCCTCTGATTGGTATCTTTGGTATCTTGTTTTTTGTTTTTGCCAAGTCTGTTTTGAGGTGTGGCATGCACATTAAGCAACAGCAGAACACTTTGTACTATCAGCAGGAGCATGGTCATGTCAAGCTGCTAACCCAAGGTTTGCAAAAATCTTGCATGATGGTTAAGGTTAGTATAGCCTAGATCACTGGAATCGAGTCTCTGGAGAGTTTTCATACATTTTCACAAATCGAGGCTTACCATCTGCATCCAGACGGGAAGAAAAAGATTGGTGGTGCGTCCTGAACAGATTTCAAGCTCCAAAAATGTCAGGGCCGGCCCTGATTGTAAGGACACATTTTTTTTTTCATGGGGGGGAACCGTGGGGCTACTTTTCCCCACTGGCTGGCTACGCCATATCTTGTGGAAAGCCCTGCTCTTACTCCTTATAAGACCTTGTACAGTGACCTCTGACCCCAATTCTGAAAATTTCAGCACCAACATTTTTAACAGCACCCTATAGAGAGAGAGCGATCTAATGAATGTGACAACCAACCCTGTTCTCCCCTACCAATTGACAAATTAAAGGAGAATGATCAGACATGTTTAACCTCCACTGCTTTCAACAACACAAACACAATTAAAAACAAAAAAACAACTTGTGTTCCACCCACTATGTTGTAAATGTGTCAAAACACCACTGGTTCTAATATGAAGCTTTTTCTTTTTAGCAGAGAAAATGCATGGTCCTGAAATAAACTTTAATGTAAGATGAATCCAGCTAATTTGGTCACATAGGATATCAATTAATGTATAAAGTAACTGAATTAACATAATTGATGATCCTGTGAACTAATCACATAAAATCATGGTGACTTGTTAATGGTGAGCAACAGGAGTTCATGATACATCCTGCATTCATTCATGCATTAAAAATCACCAGGAGTCATGCAATTGGGTAAGCATTACTTAAGTATTTGTAGCCTTATTGTAAAGTGTGCTACCCACTTTTCACATAACCATATGTTTATCTACGGTTACCCATCGGTAGGTTAAAAATAGCCTTGGAGAAGCTTGGAGAATCAGCTCTTACCTCCCATGACGGTCTTCTACACAGCGGCACCCACGTAAACATTGAGAATAAGTTTCATACGCCTGGATGTTAAACAAAGCTATAACAAGCAGGTAACAAATTATGTCCATAGTCCGCGAAAATTCATATAAAGTTGAGAGCTACATTCGTGCTCAAGACATGTCGATTGCTGCAGACGAGTGAAGCCTATTAAGCTTAATCCCTGACGCACCGCGCGGTGAACAAGAGGCATCTAATTCTGTGGAGAGACAGCATGATTAACATGCACACACTGGCAGCAGGTCTGACACACTATGGTACCATTTTCTGACAAATTAACCTTCATGAAAGCTGTGTAACTAATCATTTAATAATGCTTTATAGATCACTTATATGCCATTCATGCCATTTTAGTTTTTGGGTTGCCAGTTCCCTCTGACTGGTAGCCTATTTACCTTTCCTATTTATGGAAGTTTTTTTTGTTTGTTTATTATGCAAACAAACAGAATACATTTGCAAAACTATCAACACTGCAATAATTTTTTTTTTTATTGCAAGTAAAATTAATTTGACCTGTAGTCATTAATGTAGTCATCAATTGTAATTGTATGTATTTGTTAAATGTAATCAAATATTGTGATAGTGATTATATATAGGTCACGTTTGTATATAATATATTGATATATTGTATGTAATTGTATTATGTTATGAAAATCCTGTGTTTTTGATCTTATGCTCAGAATTGTGTTCCACCGTTGACTCCCGCCCAGGGAGATGCAAATTAGCTTTTGCTATTTCTGGTGCAATATATTTATTGTGCATTGCACCTGTCTAAACAATACAAAATAAACCAATAGCAATAATTAAAATGCAAATCCAAAAGTTTTGTTTGCGAATCAAAAAGTTTTGTTGCAAATCCAAAAGTTTTGTTTGCTGTTGAGCTGAATCTGGGCAGAACGCTGAAAGATGTAAGACACGTCTTGGCCACACTCCTATCCAGAAGTAGGTCTGCAGCTCTACAAACCAATACGTTGTTAATAAATCAGTTTTGATCAAGATTCTCTGCAAGTTTTCCCAGAAAATAACTAGTCCATTAGAGGGTCTTATTGATGAATTAAAGAGCTAAAATGATAAATGTCCTGTTGGAAAATCTGGAGGAATTTTTCACAAGCTGACGACCCAAAAGTCGTTTTTATCTGTAGCTTATAACTGATTTATAAAGCATTAGTAAAGGTAAGGTCCCATACTGTAAAAAGTGACATTTTCATGTTTTTCTTATTAGAAAGCAGGTCTAGGTGCTAAATACATATATAAATACTGTGAAAGTATCAAAACGCTTCGTGGAGAAATGCAAACAGCCCGTATTCAGAAACTGTGCCGTTAAACGAGCCGCCGGACTTCTGTAAGGATGTGATGTCACAACTATATACAGGTAGTCAGTAGAAAGTACAGCTACAGTGCCACTACAGTCATTCCCCGGTTGCAATGATGGTACAGAGACAGCGAGAGCGCAGATGCAGAAACACTGACCAATCAGAGCAGACTTCAGGAGAGGGGCTTAAAGAGACAGGCACTAAAACGGAGCGTTTCAGACAGAGGGTGAATACAGGTATATTCAGACAAATAGTATGAGAAAAATAATGTGTGTGTTTTTTTGAATGAAGCATGTAAACATGTTCTAGTAGAAACCCAAAAATACAAGTATGAACCTGAAAATTAGTATAATATGGGACCTTTAAAGAGCCCCTTTTGTAAAAATGAAGTTTTTAACCATGTTAACATGTCTATATGGTGTTTTTTATTTGCTACAAGACACATCATGAGTGAAATGAGTAGTCAACAGGATCAGAGAATTTCTGTCTTCAAACTGCAGTGTGCCAACAACACTCTCAAAAATCCAGATTCAGACAGTCAGGTTTTATGACATCATATGTCTAAGGAACCAATCAAATCACTTGTGGCTGGGGCATTCCATAGCGTAACTATGGCAGCGGTGGTGGGCGGGGCTTGAGGCCGGATCCAGAATTTCTTAATGAGGGTGAAGAGTAGATGTGCTTCCAGCCAGAGTTTTTTTTTAATTTATTTTTTTTTAACTTTGTTTTGTTGGAAAACCATTTTAAACAAAATATTATTCATAGCAGAGTATTTTTACATACTTTAAAATGTGTCTGGAGTTGGTCTTTAATATGTCCGCTGCCTTCTATGATTAGGCTCATTTGAAGTTGCTGTCATGTCAGAGATCAGGAGCACCAAACAGCAGACAGACACTGTTAGCCCATAGAGTCCCATATTTCCCTCAGCAGTTGGTAGGGACCAAAAACAGAGCTAAAAGAGAGTGAATATTGGACTTACATTCGTCAGGTGGACACAAACTCGACTCCAAATGAATGATCACGTTGCTCCGTAACTGCTGGATGTGTAAACAAGTGCCCCATATCAACTTAAAAGGTGTTGATTGTTCAAAACTTGTGTAAATTGGGGTGATAGAAGAGGTCAACAAAACACACCTGAATGCAGACCACATACCAGACTACAGAGCAGCTTCTTGCTTCAGGCTGTAAAACTCTTCAACCCATACTCCAGCCGACTCCATTAGAAAAAACAAATGTTTTTGTTTTTCTGGTGTAGCATAAAGGGACTACAACTCGCATTTTGTTGTGCAACCCTGTGTTGTAGAATGACAATAAACTTTATAAACTGAACTGCAAGAGTAATTTGACTCAACAAACTAATCCAAAGAGCTGACACATGAAGGGAACATATAAGGAAATTAACAGTGGCTCACATACAATGGAAGTCAATGGGAGGCGAAGATTTGCTGGCGAATTCTGCCTTGGAATTTAACTATGTATGACCGCAGCTTTAAACTGGCTGGCCAAACCATTTTAACAACCTCATTTTAATACAACTACAAATAATCACAAATAAATACTATTAACTCAATATTAACTATGAAAAACTCATACTAAACTAGTAAAATGAACTGTGATATACATAAAGAAAAGTAATCTCTCCCCAAACCCCCCTTGCTGTTGCAGGATTTTGGTAAAGTCCAGGGCTCAGGTGTGTTGGCATAGAAATAGACTGAGTAGAATGGACATTCCCATTCAAATCAACATAGCAGGATGGCCAGAGTGGTGACCATTTGTATGTCTTGTTACCATCACAAATAAGTCATTTTATTTCTACAGTCAATCCACAGTGCTGCTGAGCGCCATTTTCTTTTGAACGACTCAAATGACCATGGCAAACAGTTTAATGTCCACTCTACTGTCAGTCTATTTCTATGGTTGGCACTTCCTTACTGCTGATTGCATCAGTTTCACCTTTTGCATGGTGGAAGTCAGCTTTTCCCAAGACCAGCAACAAGGTAACTCTAAAGAAAGAAAATGATATGAATGCAACCTGACAGATGCATTCAAATGAGATAGTATTGTTTATCAGGTTATTTCATCAGGCATACTTTCAGCACCATGAGCTTTCAAATATCTTGGAGGAACAGTAGTTGTGGTGCCTCTCTACACATTGGGGCAGTACTAGATGTTATGAGGTCATACTTATTGGGATTAAGCCTTATATTTACATTTTTATATCTACAGATAACTTATGACAAATCATGTAAAGTTGTGATGTAAACGAGGGAAAAACACTTCTCATGGGGCCTATCTTTGTTGCAGGGGCAGATTTGGCCCAGCTGTCTCTATTTGCTGACACTGCTGATCAGGGCAATTAAATACGAGCACAGATGTTATGCTGGACATTTAATCAGCAGCTACACTATTTTACCACTAAGTCCATGTTTGCATCTATTCATTGAGATGCATTTGTGGGTGATCTCATAGTTATGTTTTTTGGAGTAATTGGTAACATTTTATTTTATGGGTCCCATATTTCCCTGTAATTTCCTAAAAGGTAACTGATATTAAACTGTAAATTTATAGGAGAGATCCTTCAAATATGGTACTAAGCATAGGAGAAACATAGTGTTTAATAGCAACTCAAATTAAATGCTAGTTTAACCTAAAGAGTATTTAAGTCAGTGCACCACAGGTCAGCTGAATGTTAAAAAATGGAATTTGTCCATAAATATCTTTATACATGAACAAAAACGTTAAAAATAATGATGAATTAATATTTACTGGGATTTAAATGCAGCATTTGTTCCCAGCAGTTGATTGTCAGAAAATATATTACTAAAAATCAATAGCTGCACAACACAATTAATTTAAATCTATTAATTTGATCAAAACTTTGTCTTGCTTGTCCTTATAACTAATACCAAATTACAATGTTCTTTAACCTCCTTGGAAATGGGTCCAACAATTAATTATTCAAACTATTAAGCAGTGACATATTGCTAATGTAACCTGTAGGATTTAAGATACCGTAGATGTATATGTAATAGGAACTAAACACATTTTTGCAATTTAGGAAGGCATGTGATCCCTCATGACTTGATTTTGACTTTACAAAGACAGAATGCCTGCTCTTTAAATCCACCTTGAAGTGTTGGTATGTTTGTGCATGGCTTTGTGTATATGCGTGTGTAAATGTGTTTCCTCCCCCTACATCAACCGTGGTTTTCTGTTCTCCCAGAACACACCGTGCCTCTCCTCCTCTCATCATCAGCGTCAATCTGTGGCTGTCACTCGGAGCCGGACAGTGACTAACGACACTCCCAGTCAGTCAAACACTTATCACCACACAGGTAACACACAGGCCTGGAAATGACTGACATGAAATGGAAACGTCTCTCATTCTGTGGGCCCGGGAGCTGAAGTGAAATATTAGCTGTGGGAGAGATGGCGGATGATAAGAGGCTCCCTGTTTGGGCTGGAATTGTGGAGGTCCAAGTTCTATTACATTTCTTTTTACGCCGAGGAGTGGTATGAAGATCCTGTTTGCTTGGATAAAGGATAGCTTTCCTTTTTCCATTTCCTTTCTTATATGCATCATTTCACTGTTTTCTTCACAATATGTACTTACTTACAATATGTAATAACTTTCACGATGAGCTATTTACCAGCTGCGACAGCGACGCTGGTATTGTTTTTGCCTTGTGAGTCTGTGTGTGTCATCATAGCAAAATGTGGCCCTGGAGACACCTACTGTAGCAGGAACTACCACAGAGGCAGTTTTGAGTACTTTGCCAGGTGTTTATATTTCTGTCTGTCTCTGGACAGATTTTTACACCGCAACAGTGTCACAACCGTGCAGGATACAGTCACAAATCTTTCCAGGTGTGTAAGATGAGGGCGCTGGAAGTAGGAGGGTAGAAAGCAGGGAAGGGGCCTTGGCCCCGCCCACTTTACGCCCCTGGCCTGATAACCATGCAAGGTACAGTCTGAAACTTTGCAGATGTGTAGTTGAGATCAAACTGAAGGCTGAAGTCGAAGGTTGGTGTGGTCCAAGCAAAGGTGCTGAAGTACTGAGGTTGAAAGTAGGGAAGAGGCAGTGTTAACTCTGGCAGCTATTTTAGATTTAGTCTTTAGATGAAAATGCTCATTTAGTCACATTTTATCTTTCATAGTTTTAGTGTAGTTTTAGTCAAAGAAAAGTCATTACATTTTAGTCAACTTTTAGTCCTTACTTTTAGTCAAAATGTTTTCTTTAGCCTTTAACATATAAAACATCATACAAATGATTATTCATCAACCTTTTTATTCATCTTTAAAGATTTGAAACTAGATGTAAATCAGTCAGGTTTGTAATTTATAGTTTGCATGTTTGTTCTGATGTTAACAATGCAGCTTAATTAAATGAAAAAAATGTTTTTAACTTTTAAAAAGCAGCATTTTGTCTCCTTTATATGCATATAGAATATGATGCCCTATGCCAAACAAGATTTTGCATAGGGCCCCCAAAACATTAGATATGGCCCTGCTAGCTGGTGTGAGTTTGCAGAATAATAAAAATTGCAAACAAGCGTTTTTTTTCCTTATCCCAGAGTGAAAACGCACTGGAGCCAGACCATCCTCCAGCGCTGACACAGCGCTGTGGCGATAGGTCTGGCTACACGAGACTACCCACAATGCAACTTGACCAATGACAGTTTGGCCAGGGATTTGCGTGTGTTATGCTAACAGTGGCTAATGTAGCCTGGAGCCTCTAGTCTGAAGCAGAGGTGAGGAGTTACAGAGGTCTGGTAAGCTCACTTCTCTCTATCTCCACATCCCCAGATTTTTGTATTAATTTTCTTTCATTTTCAAACTTGTAGTCTTCAGCCCCAACCGACGCTGACTCAAGTGACATCACTTAAAGACATTTATCAGACATCACACAGCTCCCTCTGGAGACAAAAAAGGCTTTACACAACTTTAGAGGAATAGAGTTGCAGGTCTTCCAACTAGTTTGTCTTTGCTCTTACTTCAGAATTAGACTCTATTAATTGTCAATCATCTATGAAATAACATTTGTTTGATGCTTCAGCGGGGGTGCTGAGCTGTACTTGTTCTTCCAGATGAATGTTCCCATCCCAACTACACTGCAATTTCAAAGTATCCATTGTAGGATTAAGATCTCTGGCTGCTTGTAGCCAAGAGAGAGTTCATAGATAATTCTGTATTGAGTAAATGGGAAACACATAGGCCGCACAGTAAAGGTATTTACATTTTCAAAATACTCTTGCTTTGGTGATTCAATAAATACCATATCCTCAGTTTTCCCTGATAGAGGGTTAGCTCTTCAGTAGCCTCCTTCCTGGAGGTGATGTCAATCCACTGAGATGACTACGCAAGTGTAAAGACTTCAATCTGCCTCATCTAAAGCCGAACCCATCAACACCATTGTGTCCATTTTCTAAAAGAGTGAGTTAGAGCAGCGTGGGGGTAGTGAGTGAGCCTCTGAGAGTGTGTGTGTGTGTGTGTGCATTTGTTTGTGTGTGTGTGTGTGTGTGGAGAGAGTGTGCCTGTCCAAGAGGTTGCCAACTGGCATTAGGGGAATGTGAATCAGTGAGGGACCACCGCGGTGGTATCCAGTGGTGTTGTGAG
>JAOVVB010036235.1:0-15350 GCA_028570985.1 Heterobranchus longifilis
ACTTTCCCCCAGCAGCGCCGTGGAGATAAGTCTGGCTACGCGAGACTATAGTTGGGCTTACAAGATAAATGGGGTTTTCAGTTTAAAAATTAAATATTAGGATTAAAAAATAAACAATAATGAATCACACCATCCTTTGAGCAAGACCAGTGTACTGAGACAGTTGTCTCCATTATTAGTTGTTTGGAAGGAGCACCATTACGAAATGTGTGTATGTGTTCTTTGCTGGTTCATGTGCAAATCTTTTGGCTATGCACAGCGCTTAGGAGTGTTACGCACAGTTTAGACTGCATTGAGGCTTTAGAGCTTGGGGCAATCAATGTGGTGGTATATTCACATAACAGGAAGTGGCTTGGTCCATTCTAGCTGTTGTGGAAAGGTCAATGCCAAATATTTCGTCAACCACTCCTGTAGTGTCAAAACTAACTATGACAAATTAAAACCTTTAAGACCATGAGAAACTATGCGCTCACTTTAAGCCCTTACGTTTTGGTGATAAAACAAGTTCAAAATGTATTTGGGAAAAAAGAACTAAACCATCGTCATTATTCTATCAAGTGCAATTTCTGAATATGTGCAATGGTTTCCATCACATCAGTCAATTACAAAATTAGTGATGCATGCACCACCCAAAGGTTCTCACTTTTGCCTCTGTTTTATCTCTAAAAAAGCAGTGCTGGCTGGGTAAAAGCAATGACATAATTCACAGTGAAAAGTGATGCTTAAATATTTGCAGAATGTTTGATTTTCAGCTTATCAGAGTGTTTCTCAGGCTTTCTTTGGGAATCAGTGGCAGCAAAGTCTGACAATGTGTCACTAAAGACTGTTGGCAGCACAATTCACGGGCAATGTAAAATGCTGATGAAACAGCTTTTCATCATGTCAGATGGTGTCCAGCAAAAGACATGCTTAGGGTACCGCAACCATTAAGTGAGATGTTAAGACATGGGAAAAAAGTGAGGCCAAAATTAAGGGCATTCCCATGCATTTCACCAATGTTTCCCAACTTAAAAAACTCAGAACGATTAGAATAAATGAACAACAAAATTGGAATTTCCTGCTTCTACAGATTAAAGTTATGTATATAAAAAAAAATACCTCTGTTGCAGTTAGTTTAACCCTATTTCTCAGGGCTCAGTTAAGTGCAGTGACACTAATTTCCGACACAGGCACACTAGCACACTTCCTTGACATTGTTACAACTTCCTTATGTCCCCCATAACGGAACTCTTGGGACCAACTCTGTGGCCAACAGAAGGGAGTTCACCACATGTGATAAGTACTAAGTACCTTAGTTTACTTAGTGTGTGTTCTTAGTGGGTGAACATGAATCAAAGGCAAACTGTAGAAAGACTGTGACAAACTGACCCAATCCAAAGATAAGCCAGCAAGTTCTCACACAAAGTCAAAGTGGGTCACACCCTCAAAAAAAGACAAAATTCAAAAATGTGTTTGTTCAAAACAATCAAAGGGAACCATGACATCCATCTCGGGAACTTACTGAGGCCTTATACTAATTCAAGAAATGTACTTTTGTAACCAAATGCAGCCCTCTCTCTGTTTCTGTCTTTCATTCTCTGTGCTCTCATCATCTGACACTATGGTGAGTGCTTAGAGAAACAACAAGAGTACAAAAGGTTGTCAGGTTTTACAACAACCGAGAATGAAAAGCAGTAAAATCTCAGTATGTTCAGGTCGGACAAAAAGATTCCCAAGCAACAGCCATTACAGCAAACTATTTGACCACAAATTAACCAAAACAAAGCCACAGTAAAGGAGTATTTTGTAGATAATGTGTTAGCAAACACCTTACTACTTCCATCCAACAGAAAGAGAGCACCACTTTCTGTCTAGATCCAGTATTCATTGCAGCCAACTCTTATCCTGTCCCTGGTTTGGTTGCAATTATTGACACAACTATCTAAATCTATTTGGCTTGCTACTGTAAGCTAGTCAGTCCTTTAGTTCAGCTTACAACCATTTCAGGCTAGACAGGTAAGTACAACCAGCTTGTGCATCATGCGAGCTCAGTGGGATCCTCACTTCCTTTCACAATGCAGCAAGATATTTAAAATACGAGGATGAGGACAAATTCATGGCATCTTAATTTTGAAGAAAATACATTTTGAACTGAACTCACAATGCTGCGATAGTGCATAATTTTTTTCCCCATAAATCGTAGTAAAATACCCTTCAATCCAAACACAAATAACTAAAACTTAATGGCACTTAATGACAGATAACAGCATACTGAATCACAGCAGCTAGATTCCAGTACCAACACAGGAAAGTATGGCCATCATCCTTGAATAAGTCATTGAGAATAGAAAAATAATGTTTTGAAAAGGGAAAATCATCAACTAAAATACTCCCTCCTTCTATGAAATCATGAAAAAGACCTGTCATCAGTATCGAATAAAAAGGCCCTACTACCAGAATTGACTTATTTTTGCATAATTGACTTGATTCATTGATTTGAAATTGGGAACAATCAGCGCACAAAGATATCATTCTTCCCCACAAACACAGGACGCCAACCATTAGGATCGGTTTATTAACTGTGCGTTTCCTGTGTCCTTCACGTACATTGCATATATACAGTAAAACGCCTTTCCTCAAATATAATGAAATAACCACAAAATGTAAAATGTTATTTTTATTGTAACATTTAGGAAAATCAGGCTGCAACAAAATCAGGTGTATACTCTTTGAGAAAGTAAACGTAATGCCCGGTTAAGAAAATAAAGAATTATACATTGATACCATGGAAATAGGCAGGCTGTGCTCTGAAAAACAAACTGGCCAACATTAAAATGCATTGGTAGGGGAGCATGGCTCTGGACTTAGTCTTGGCTCAAAACATCCATCCCACAGAACAACATAAATATCAGCTTGATGAGGGTTCTTTTAAACTGTCAGAAAGACCCGTGAGACATAAAATAACTGCTGCAATAACTAGTGTTATTAAATAATTATGTAACTGATACATCTCTGCCTGACATGTTTTGTGCCAGCAATTGAATTCTACCTTTACAAATAGAGGAGGGAATAATGACTAAGTCCCTAAACATGAAGACTTGTCTAGTGTCGCTAACTACGTCTACAGCCCGTCTACATACATGCTTATTTCTTAATATAAATGTGAAAATACTAAGAGTTGTCACCAGGTCATGTAACCTGTTTAAACCTTTATACCCTGGCTACACACCTCTGGAAAATGGTTTGCTTTTGGTTAAACAAAAAGCCACTGTCTGTTTGTGCAACACAAAGTGGGTCAGCTGTTATTCACTTACAAAATGAAACACAATTACACATAAAGAGAGTAACAAAAGAGAAAGATGGCGTCATATGAAAGAGCGCACAAGAGGTTTGGGGCAGATTGCTTAAAATAAAGACAGCAGAGCACAATGAATAACAGGAGCAGCTGTTTTGCTTAGCATATTCTGACCACACAGGTAGACACATTGTGCCGCGTTGGTCACAGACAAAACATGTTCTTCAGGAACTCTAAGGTAGAGCAAGGAGAAAATGTATATTTAAGCCGTTATTGGGCTATATGCAATGAGATTTTTCTTTCCCGACATTATGTCCTGCATGTGCTGTGACCCTGTTGTAAGGGAAGAACGTTACCGCCGATACGCAGCAGAGTGGGTGCAGTGCAAAATTAATTATTGGTTGCAGAGTCAACAAATTGTTCCCTACATCTGTATTATGCATTTTTGACAATATCAAACTGTCCATCTAAGATGGTCATGAAAGCACATAGGCCTGCTCTGTAAGCAGTGTATATATGTTCCGTTGAAAAGTCATTACATTCCCTGTGCAGCTGCTAAAAATTTCATGCCAGGTCGGATGTTTACCTAGAGTGAGCTCACATCAGATAAACCCGAGCACTCCCAATGTCACAGAATAGACGATCACTACAATAGCACAGGCATTTAATGCACAAATGTATCTGAATGCTGATTCTGACACAGACATCAAGCTTCAATGATAATTCCAAATCAAGCCCCCCAAATTAATCACCAGTTCTTGGCAGTACTAACTTTCTTTGTCTTCTAAAGTTACGCATTTACGCAACAGTTCTCCAAAAGCTGATCGACATTACGGTAATGTGTCTGGGAGAGAATGTACAAGCCATGTACGTTTAATCTGTATAGGCATATACAATAGCTAGGTTGAGTACATACAGTACTGCACTGAGGTCAGCTATAACTGTTCAGGTGTGTTATGAAATCTGTCTCTCATGTATGTGTTACTAGTGAATTAACTAAAAAGTGTTTGACTTTAAGCAATTACATTGACTATGTTTACTTGCACACTAATATTCCACTATTATTCAGAATATGACAATTATAACAGCTGCCAGAAAACAAACAAAATATATAAGCCTTTGCCTCAGGCACATTATACACCCCATATGCAACCTTCACTGGTCAAAGCCATGTTTGGCAGTTGCACAACTACTCGTTAAGCTACTCAATTACAAACAAAATTGCATTTATTCTATCATATAGTTGGCTGTACGTTATCTTAACGCACTGAGTACACTGTACTTTGCTGTACTGTAAGTCTTATCTGGTCAGAATTGTACACAATTCAGCTGTGACACTACATGGGAATTGTCTGTAACATTCATTACAGAGATCAGTTTGCCAAACAGGCATTATTTCACTTTAGTTTTCCATATCACCCAACAACATTTTCACAAAGCTATGAGTTGAGGATAACAATTTACAGTAACTTTGTATTATCTGCAATTCAGAGCAGACATAAAACATAACCATTTATAAAATGGGGCACAAAATCCACAGTCTTTGTTCTGTGGAAATATGCATTCTTAATTCTAATCCAAGCTAATACGAGGATTCAGCAGTCATAGTTTCCCAAATAAAATTTTCTTCGCCATGGTAGTTGCATATTGGTTCATTGCTGTTTTTGTTTGCCAGTCAATGCAACTTCCAGGAAATAAAGCTCATCAAGGAAACACTATCTGGGGAAATACAGCATACAGGGAATTTTGTACTAAAAACAACTTTGGAAGATAGCCACTCAATTTGGTTAACTCAGACTGTTGAAGCCTCATTTTAGCGTTGGCTGGATTGCTTACAGGATAGTTGCAGCACGAAGGGATGTTTTCATAGCCGAGATGGAGAGGAGGCACGATTACAGCGACCAGTAACTCTCTCAATGTACATATGGCATGCAAGCAATGCAGCAGAGGAAATCAAACATTTGTCTCTTATCTAAAATTCTGATCACATATCCAAACCAGTTTAAAAATCTATAACAAACATAGTCTGCTGATTGATAACCCCAACAAAGCCAAAGCAAATGTTAATTTCATCTAAATGATCAAACTGCCTGCTATTTAATGTTGGAAATTCATGGAGATTGGTCAAGTCAAGAAACAGCTTATATTTGGTCATCTGCCATAATCCTCAAAGGCGCCACAAATTTCATTCCAGCTTTCCAGTCTTGTAATAATTCCAATTTTCTCAGCTACACATTGCGAAATATGTAGCCTAAAACTCTTTCTGCAGCCCTGTTATTAATTATGACCCCTGTTCCCAAATTTCCCCAAGAGATGCCGTGCATAATTTACACCATGTTCAAGATGAAGAGCGTGCTGTGCATCATCTAGCGTGCTGAGTGTCTGGATTCATATGGACTCCAAACGACCAGCTGAGTTGAAGTCTCAAATAGAACATTTATCAGATGGATTATCCAGTGCTTTCCACTTATTAAAAAAACACCAGGGCCTTTTTTTTCTGGCTATAGCTGTAGCATACAATTTCATTCATAAAGTATTCATTCCACTTTCCATTCCAGTCTCTTTTCAAGAGAGATGAGCTAAACAATTAGAGAGTAGCTGCTCGTCAGTGTGAACGTATGCCGCACATGTAATCCCTGAACTCTGTTCTGTAAGCATTAATGACCCTGTTTATTTAATTAAAGACAGTACTAGCACTTTGTAGCTCAGACAACAAAATTACATTACTCATTAAATCCCCTTTGTTTTATTGGTTTAAGCACAAACAAATGTGTCATAGCTCCTTCTATTTACTAGCATCTGACAAGCAGCAACAGTAGCGTCACACTATCCGCACTTGCATCCATTCTTTCCTCTGGTAACGCCTAAAATGGAGCACGCTGCACGCCTGACCTCGAGACAAGGCCATGCTACTGAATTTGCAGGGAAGAAGCAAGCACATCTATTTATCCTCTCTGTGGGGACATCCAAAACCTCGGGGCCCTGGTCTGGAGCCTCTGTAAGCCTGTGCCTTATGTAGGCATTGCCTGAAAGGTTAGCAAGCACTAGCACTCATAAAATGGAAAAGTGTAATAGTAGTTTCATAGGAGAAATCTTTTTGATGTGTGGGAACCAAGCCCTGGTTATGAGACATGAAAGCCATTGTCATATCAATGAATCCCAACATTACTTTTCACATGGCTGCCTACGGCTATGATTTACAGTTTCTTTTATTGTGGCAAGTACTGTTTTTCTCACCTTTCGTGCTCAAGTCACATTTTCCTTTGATTTCAGAAACCTTCAGGTGACCAGACTTATTTTATGTTCTCACATTATGAGGTACCGTAGGTCCGGTTTCATCCAATAGGCCTGCTTCTGCCCGTTGGATGAAACCGGACCTACGGTACCTCATAATGCGAGTCCAGTTTTCTAAAGAATTTATTTTCCAAGCACACTATTCAGCCAATACTATGGGACTGCTGTTTTCGACCCTGAGTGGCAGTGAAAGAAAAGGCTTAAGAGTGAACATTTCCTCATGAAACAGATGCACTATTCAACAGTAGAGGCCTTTTCCTGACAATCCCTTTGGCACATTGTTGCACATTCATATAGCTAGAAGCTGGCCTGTTAATTTCTGGATGTGGTTCTTGGCATGAAAAGATGGATGCTTAATGGGGCAAAACCACTGCGTCATGTCTGTGATATGTCCACTGAACATGCTCAGGAAGGGTTTGGCATTATTGTTCTGTATGCGAGCTAATTAAGTAAGCACTGCCAGCTTGGTCAGAATGGAGACACGGGGGAAACAAAAACACCCCCCATTCTCTTTTACTCCAGTTCTCCTGAAGTGCCTCTTGTTCTCTTGTTTTCCAGCAGCTGTGCTCGCCTGGGAGAGAATGATGAGAGGAAAATGTGAACTAAGATGTGCCCAGGATGTGCCAGTTTTTTTTCTTTTTCGTTTTTTTTAAGTAACTAGTGTCTGTTGTCACCGTCTTCTCCGTATTCTAAAAAGTTTATTGTAATGTCATGTTTTGTGAGCGCCACCATATATTACATTGTTTAACACCCGTAACAGTTTTAAGCCTCCTTACAGACTGTGAGATTTTTTGCAAGTCTTATAAGTTTAGTGCGACACAGATGTTATAATCCTGTGTAGGACCGCCATTCAGATGCACGCACACAACATTAAACTTGGTCAGCGTGCGCCAGGTCGCCACAGTGATGAACATGGCGCTAAAGCAAGACGCGAGCCCTTGCAACAGCGCCATTTATGTGCAAGGAAAAAGCAAAAAAAAAAAGAAGAGGAGTAGAAGATGTGGACGCGCTCGTAGCCAACTTGGGATGCCGATTTTGCAAAGAGAGCTTGAGGTAAGTAACGTTATTGTTAGCATATATAACGTTAGCATATATGGAGCGTCATTTCTATTGGTTGGTTAGTTGACGGAGGTCGTAGCAGCAGTCACACTGTGAGACGATCATCCTAAATATCTGACACCGTCAGATATTTGTCGCAGGCTATCTTTGGTCGCAGACCAAAGATTCAAATCCTGTTATTGTCAGTTATCAACAAACAATCTGTTTATAATTTGAAATAAATGAGTACAATATTACTACACAAACGTTTTATGTTGGGTCCAATAAAATGACACAGTGACAGACATAATTAAAATTAGGAGCTACTGACTAACGAGAAGCAAACTTCTATAATAGCGTGTACACACCGGGTGCAAATAAATTAATTTGTGCAAATGAATTACATATAAATTACACGCGAGTTCCGGTCAGTCGGCGCGAAAAATTCGCTCATCGTGCGAGTTGAAATATCTGAACTTCCGCAGCGATCGACGGGACTACTTGCGTCAATGAAGCGATGAAAACAAGATTCCAGCGTCCAAACTCACGCAAATTAAGCAAGTAGATTCATTTATTCGCACCCGGTGTGTACATGTTATTATAAAAATTCAAAATGAAATGTGCATTCAATTTCAGGATTCGGAATGTCATTTTAGCAATACATAAAAGGACTCTAAAAGGACTACAGTATCTTTAAAAATGAAGAAATCTGTCTACATGTTTTGTTCAGAATTCTGGAGGGAGAGACTTGAACCTGAGACCAAACATTTTCCCCTTCTGCTTTAAGAATGTAGTTTTCCCAACTCTGTAAACTGTGCCAAAAGAGCCAGTATTATTTGCCCCATATTTCATCCGTGTTATTTATTAAATCGAGGTCAGGTCCTCTCAGGAGTCTCAGTAAGCAGAAGCAGTCAGCAGAAGCATCATTAAAAAAAAAAGCATCACAGAGGCTTGTATCTTGCTGCCCCTTGCAGACTTTTTATTAGGAATGTGTTCGCTTTTACCGCAAGTCGTGTTTCAGAAACGGTCCTACAACTAGCACTCAAAGGGAGTTAGAAAATCTGAGTAAATGCACAATAAATCTTGGCTGTGGCGGCATCAGGAACTCATTTCTTGATTCTCTTCTTTCCTGATAGTTTTCAGCTGTTTTCAACAAGATAAAAACTGTATGCTATCCTAGACAGTTGTGATTCAAGATGCGACAGGCTCAAGAGCTCCGCATTGCCACATCAGTTGAGAAAAATGTCTTTTTTTTCCCCAAACGTAACGACATTTGGGTATTATCTTGCTTTACAATTCCTGACCGGCTCATATCTAAATGCTGACAGATAACGTATGTGAAAGCACATCACTGTCAAGCAGCACAAGACAAGACAACAACTCCAAAAAACAAAGCGCTCTCAGACTATGGCAGCGAGGTAGATGAGCCACAAGATGCGTCATTAACAGGACCACTGCTAGATATGCTGTAGTAGCATCACGCTAACTTAAGTCATTTTCCAAAATCATATCCAGATATGCAGATGGTGGGTCTTCAGTGAAGATGTGATTATTCTTGTCATCACTGTCTCTTTCCAGCTGGATGCTATTCCTGTCTGTGACTTTTGACAACTGGCAGTAGTCCTGTTTGACATCACCCTAAGCCAATCAGAAGCAGGCTGAGAAGGCAGCAAGAATGCAATATTAATGGGCAACAGCTTTTGAATCATCCATCATCATAGGTACACAGCTTGAACACAATTATCTGTTCTTGTAGTAAAGCATCAGCCACGCCAGCACAGCACCTCTGCAGTGGTTGCTGCTCCTGTTTTTTTTTTTCCATCTTATCTTTACTGGGTGGCCTACAGCGCTGCTGGACTTGAACTTGTGTCTGGCTAGTCTCATAAGTTGTGAGCATGCAAAGGATCAGTGTTAGGAAGGTATTAGCACCCACTAAAGTATAGAAGTATTATGAATAATTATGACTTATGATTTCACTCTTTAAAACAGAAGATGCAATTGGCTGAATGTAAGTTAATGTTAAAGTTATTTTTAAGTCTTTTCCTGCTCACACTGCATGTTTGGAAAGGTTTTACCTCAGTTAAAACTAAAAAAACAAAACAATCTGTAGCAATACTGGTATTTGGAAAGAACAAGCCACTAGGGGTGGGGGAAAATCGATTCATGTAAGAATCAAGATTCTTACCCTCCAACATTCTGAATCGATTCACAACTTCCAAAAATCAGTTTTTAGAAATGGTTTTATTTTTCCACAAAATCCGAGATATTGCTACTTTTTCTTTTCTTTATTTTTTAGTATATTAAAAAGTTTGTGCAAGTTTACCATTAATAGAGCTAAGACAAAAGATATGTTGCCTTTGTGTGTTTATATTATTGCAATCAGGTGATATAACTTTTTTCAAATATAAAAACTCCATAATCTTATACACACTTTACTCTGCTTTCAAGGCATAATTTGACACACCGCCTATTTTAGTGCGCAGCGGACTGTAGTAGATCCTGAAATTAAAACAGCTATGTACTGAATCGACAATCGATTTTGAACTGAATCGTGACCCCAAGAATCGAAATCGAGCCCCTCCACATGGTGGCGCACTAAGCGACCACCTATACTAGGCGGCTGTGGCTCAGTAGGTAACCGCTAAACGGAAGGTCGGTGGATCAATCCCCTGCAGTCTACATGTCGAAGTATCCTTGGGCAAGATACTGAACTCCAAATTAGCATAGCCATCGGTGTGTGAGTGTGTGAATGTTTATATCCTCTGATGAGCATGTACCTTACATGGTACTCTGCCATCCTCCTGTATGAATGTGGTGTGAATGGGTGAATGACTCGTAGTGTAAAGTGCACTGAGTGGTCGCAAAGAATAGAAAAACGCTATATACAGTAAGTACAGTCCATTTAACATTACACCCCTATAAGCCACTTTAGTTCATTTTCACATACACTATTCCTTCAACTTCTACTGTAATTAATGATTATTTCAGTGTGAAATCTCAAGTAGGTCTCAAGAGGTTTGGGTCTCAAATGACATTGAGAGCCAGGGGGAAATCGAATAATATACTGTATGTACACAAGGTTCTGTGAAATTACCACAATTTACAGAGGATCGTAAAGAAAGGCTCGTGGACCACTGTAACTTTTACAATCATACAACTTAATCTTACATTGTGTAGGAAGTAACTAACCCCGCTAAAATATTTATTTGCAGAATCGTTTGTCACCCAGTTGCCACTGTTGTTTGCATGATCAGGTGTAAATGATCTATCGGTGCATTTACAATTTACTACAAACCATATGTGTGTAAGATAAGATAAAACGATAATTCCCGACCTGTATTTTTCATGTACATGCACGTCTGTAAATCGCACGACATCCATGATAATGATTGTCTGAGTATTTCCACCCATACTCATAATGAAAATCTGTTTTTGATTATTTCTGGGGCTCTGTGGATGTATGTTGTTCCTTTATCATCTGTTTTCATTTTATATATATTTGTTGTTCGGTTAGAAAGATATGCTGATGGACACTCAGCTCAAACTAAGAAGTGCTGCCTTTTGTTGAATCTACACATTGCCAGTGGTGATAATAAAACATTCACCTTTGTTAATAATGCGCATCCTTAGGTGACAGTTCCCTGGGAACCTTGCGTGATATTCATGTTGTCTTAACAGTGCCATATTTTGAAATAAGAACAGGGATTTTTATATAAACTTAATATCTACCAGAGGGTCAGTAAATAATTTAATAGCTTGTCTCGGAGTCACTGGTGCAACACAACTGAGTCATTTCCTGGCAATGCCTCTCTCAACAAATACTGTCTGACAGGCATATTATGGATAAAATAAAATCTTCTCTGGCCATGTTGTTAAATAAACCTTAAAGAAAGTTCACAATGCTCTCATTGCATGCAACAAAAGACTGCAACTGGATAACTATCCAGGAAAACAATTACCTTTCAAGAAATCATCAATCACAAACAAAGAGAGAATGCATTTGTGTACATTTAAGATGATGACAGTGAATAGGATTTCTCCCAACATAAAGATGAGCCTGGTGCAGATGACAATAAATACACAGTGCTCACAAATTATATTCAATAAATAATCAATGGGCACTGATTTTTTTTTGTGATGACCTTTTTGTTTGCCCATAGTATCTCACTAAGCATGACTAGTCACAAGTCCACCACAGCACTGGCAGAGTAATTATGAATCTCCACTGATATTTATATCTTTGGACTATGGCAGAGCACTTATACAAACCATGTTAAGACTTTACTTCTCCATTTCAAGATCAACCTAACTCAGAAATCAAACACAAAATGGCTAATAACAACTGAAACTCAGAATTTGGACTAACACAGGCAACAATTAAATGAACCATGAAAGTTAATGATTCAAGTATTTATATTAGCCTCACATATATCCCCCACATACTTCCACAGGCTTTTGCACAGCATGCTGTAATAGTATTGACCTTTAATATAATGTAGCAGACAGAAGATTATCCTTAAACCTATGTGTATTAATTCAACAGTGCCTCAAGGTTTAGTGAACAGGTTCACAAAGGACTGTAAATATGGGGTATTGTGCTCATTGACTTAATTTTTTTTGGCTTTCTCTGCTGCTCCTGCCATGCTTTATCCCATACTCACGATGTTAACACTGGTGCAGTACGACTGCTTTTCGTCTCTTCTAATCAGTGCCCTCAGCCTCTGCGGCTGGATCTGTCAAGACTGCTCTCCTCTGAGAGGCAATGGAAGCTTGAGACAGAGTGAAGGATTGTTGGCTGACAGATGACTGCACATGGTGCATGATCAGTGCAAAACCTTATAAAAGTCTGTTGGCTCACCTGCCAGTATTTCTAGCAAAGGAAAAAAAACAAGCTGTCTACCATAGACTTCTTGTTGTTTTTTTTTTTGCTGACATGATCATAAGAAATCAATTAAAATGCCATAGAGTGTCATGATATATGATGTGCATATGTTGTAAAAAGTAATAACTGCTAATTACTCATGTAGTCGGATACTGAACTAGCCTGAAAATATAAAACATAAAGGGAAATTCCAAGTCAAACTACATCATGTCTGCCACAGGGTGACTCTACTATAAACTCATTAATCAAAGTAAAGCAGACTACAGGAAGCCATTATAACCTAAAAGAAGAGATATCAAATGCCAAGGTGATATTGAAGCAAAGCCTAATAACACATTGTGTCAAAATGGACACACACACACGCAAAGACTATTTTGTCACGATTTTGTGTCGTTGCTTCATAAATCATCAGAGTAGAATGACTCTTGTCAGGAGTTTTGACAGGCAGGACAAACTATGTTACTGAAAGAAAGCAGTAAAAGTACAGAACAGACATTTTCCACAGACCTTGCCAGGAAAATAACACAAAAATGCTTTTGGTGTAACTATGGCATGGTGCACACCTACTGGACCCTTTGTTAGATCAGACTGCTGGCACGTAGGTGCAAGGTTTGATGAGACTTGACAGTTCTGAGACTGCCTGATTTACAATCAAGCAGGGATACTACAGTATTTCTTACAGTTGAGAATGAGTTGTTTCTGAGGACGGATGGGTGCATTACTTTTTAACATAACAAAAATGTTGGATTTTTGCAGATGTGTAGCTACGGAAATAGAACTAAATGCATGTCCTTTGGATGACTGTCACAAAGCTTGCATCCCAACATTTGGTTCAGTTTAAAAAATAAAAGTAGTTGGAGTGATGAAATTGCAATAGCGAGAAAGAGGGTGTAAACACCGTGGGTTATTCAATCATAATTTATGACTTTGGTGATTCACTGTAAGGTGAAGAGTGGACAAAAAAGAAAAAAACCTTTATCAAAAAGTTAAAGGTAGCGCAGAAATGTATGTTTTGGAGCACAAACGCTCCTAGGACAGTATCCTATTAAGTTACTCTACAGTTTCTTTAGGGATCTTTGGGGATCACAGCTGATGTTTTTTGTCAGGGACAAACACAAGCAGACCAAGAATGTAAGGCAGTGCTGACATAGTGCTAACTTGGAGCATGGAGGTTGGAGGTTATGTATTTTGTTTTCATTGTCATGCTTTCTTAGCAATGACTTAGACTTTTGATTTCAAATCTTGGCAAATCAAATCATTTGAACTGTAATACGTGTTTTTGACATTGAGATTACTTTTTTTAATCTATGTTCCAAGATGAATCTCCAGCAGCCAAGACAGCTGTAACAAAACAATTCAAGAAAGCCATTGATGTCATTATACTGATCCAAACCATAATTAATCAAATACCACAAAGCTAGTATTTATTTGGCTGTGAGGTGCACAAGTGAAATAAAATGGCAAATAACAAGAAAAATTCAGAATTGTCACTGTTCCCAATCCCAAGGATTTCATGTGTGGAAATGTGAGATTACATCTCTCATATTTGGGTAAAGGAAAGAGGATTTAACCAAGTGAAAAAGTTGCCATTCTTTCTTTAAGTACAGTTTTACAACCAAAAAAAAAGAGATGGTATAAATATTGGATATTACAGTAAATACAAACATGCAATAAGTGCATAAAGCTCAATGTTAAATCAATTAACTAAAACAAGTCAAACAGACAAATATTGGTTCCTGAATATAAAAACATCCTATAAACCCTAGACCTACTTTCTGAGACCAATAGTAACAAAAAAACAATACTGGTCAAAGACATTAATAATGTCATATGGCCACGAGTTTTATCCATCATTTCTCCAGGTGGATGCTTTTTTTGTCTGGGTATTATGTCTAGCAAGTTATCATTATCACTGAATCTGGCTTATATAACAAATGAATGGCTGAAATTTAAAACAAGCTACCAACTGATTTATTAAATTTCATTTCATTTCTGGAATATCCTAAGGTCTCTTGGAACATCCACTAAGAAAAACACTGTTCAGTCCATTTAAAACGATTCCTGATACAGTATGACATCGTGAGACGTTCCCGGAGTCGTATTCAGAACATATATGTACATGTTTATTCTAAGTTCTACATCATTCTGTGTTCGTTGTATATGATTATCATATAAAACTGCTTTGCTTCACTAGAGATGAATGAGAAAGGAAGCACAAGGTGGCAGGCTGCAAGTAATTTCACATGACCTCTGGTTTAGAAGTTAATTAATCACTCTCAATAGAAGCAATCCTGGGAAAGCTAAACACAATAAAAACAACAAAGTGATAAGCTTTTAGCTGTGCTGCAGTGTATCCTGCCTGTCACCACGCTGGCAGAGTAGCTAACCCTAGGAATTTGTCAACTCGCACTAATGCAGACACATTGTAACTGTAAGCCTAAATAGATGTCTTCAATATAAAGGCATAAATTGCCAAACATCTGAAAGAACATTCAAAGAAGAGGTGGGATATTTCACTAGTTGGAAAATATATTGAGAACGTTATTTTGAAGAATAGCATGGGAGAGTAGGGGAATGTCTTTGTCATGCGCTTTCCCATTAAGGGTATTTAAGGGTGTTCACATCCATATAGAGGGTACATGTGTTCACATCAACTTCTTCATGTGATTCCACTAGAGCTGTACCCGACTCGGATTTGGCTGTTCAATACGACAATTCGACTATTCGTTCTGTGATTTAAGCCTGTTTTATTACAGTTTATGCATGTTAGACGGCTTTATGGCAACAGCCAGATCCACAGACCACCGTCTCCTATTAAACTGACTTAGTGTTAGTATAAACACATCACATGTTCCTTTTTTT